>CM047812.1:121109062-121395305 GCA_026214975.1 Gentiana macrophylla | reverse complement strand
AACATCGAAACGAATGAACCCGATGTCCGACAAGAAAAGACAATCTCAAGAGAAAAGAGAAATAGCCTCGGCCGAATGGCAAGGTACAAACAAAAATCTCTCAATACTACAACGAAAGGGGTCGATATCGATATTTCAAGGTCGGAGATCTAGTTCTTAGAAAAAATGAGGCCGATGAGACAAGAAAAGATGGGCAAGCCGGCCCCGAATCGGGAAGGTCCATACCAAGTTCTAAAGGTTCATCCCAAAGGGTCCTACCATTAGGTCGAGCAGACGGAACAACAAGATTCCCGACAATGGCATGCAAACAACCTTCGGAAGTATTATGTTTAAGTGTTAGATCGACTAGATCGTATTTACTTTGATCTTGTGAAACTTGTAATCACCCAAGGGACAATTCCAGAGTTATCATAATAAAACGCTACTTTTGTGTTTATCGTGTTATTAATTTTATTTAACTATAATATTCTAAGTCCAAAGGGACACGGTTGTAGTCGAGAATTCAAAATTGAGCCATCCGATAGCGGAACTCGAGACCAGGCCGTGCCCAAGTTAGCCCAAGAGGCGACAAAGCTAAGGCACGGTCTAAGATTCGCATAGTCGGAACTCGGACCAAGTCGGCTGCCAAGTTAGCCCACGAGGCGGCGAGAGCTAAGCGCAGAGTCTGGATTCGCATGGTCGGGTCAATGTCCGAGTCGAAGCCCAACGACACCTGGGGTCGAATAAGGCAAAGACAAAGGACGGTTCGCAATGTCGGGCCACCGTGTAAGTCGGAAGTCTATACCTACATATGAGGCAATACGATCGAGATAAGCACATTTCGCAATGTCGGGCTAACCAACCCAAGTCGATACCTAATAAGCCAATTATAGCCGGAAGGCCAAGGCAAAAGTGGTCGATTGGGATTCAAATAAATCTAAGTGTGTTAAGAACCAAAGGTTCAAAACAACACTTGAAAGCGTAACGCTTGAATAAAAGCAAGTAGCGAACGGAGTCATAGACTCAACAAGCAAAAAGCAAATAACAAGTAAAAAGCCAAAAATCTAAGAATAAAGGAAAATAATAAAATTCCAAAATCGGGCCAGTCGATAAGACCAACCCACAAAGTATGATTGACTACAAAATATCGTTAAGGATCAAAGTTGATAAAATTTACAAATAATTACAGAACAAATTAAAGTTCAAGACATCAAAGTTCGAAAGAAACAAGACAACTAAATAGAAGCATCGGGGGTCGGAACAAAGATCTTCGAGGATCGGATTGTCGTGAGTCGGGCTTATCTGGGGCCACCATACTTCGAGCAAGGGATATACCTGTTGGAATTCCTCAAGTACAGTCATACAACGCCTCCGAGTCAGGGTCATAGCAGCCAGGCTCTTCCAGCTGGTTGATCTCGACCTCCGGATAGGCCTTCTTTACTTGGTCCACCGCCTTGGTGAATCCTCCAAGTATGGCCGTCTGCATGATTACGTCGAGATCACTACCCAACTCATCAGACTTCCGATACTCGAGTATCGCGGCGGTCCTTGCTTCCTCAAGTTGCCCAGGGACCTGATCAAGTTCGTTTTTCAACTGGTCCCTCTCTTCGGCAATAGCAGCTCCTCGCGCCAGCTCTTCCTCGAGAGCCACTCTTGCAGCAGCCTCCCTCTCCTCGGCCGCAGCCAGATCTCTCCTCAGCTCGGCGATGACGGCCTCTCGCTCCCCCTTTACTTTCTCTATTTCAGCAGCAGCTTCTTTCTTGAAAACGTTCAGCTGCGATTCCAGACCGGTGACACTAGCTGATTCGACAACAAGCCTGTCGTTCAACCTCCGAATCTGTGTCTTCACTTTTCTACGCCTCTCGGACGGCGTGCTCATACGTCGAGAGGCTTCTCGACTCATAAAGTGGTGCTGCCAAAAAAGAAGACATGAAATCGGGAGGGGCAAAAAAGAAGACATGAAATCGACAAGAGTTAGTGCTTACCACGCGTCCCAACTCTCGGAGAGAAGAGGCCAGGACCTGGTCGTCCAGCTTCTCGACATCGTCGGCCGACATCCTACTCGTGGCGGCAAGGTCGAGAGAAGGCTTTGTGACCTTGGCTTTTTTAGCCAGCCTTTGCTGGTCTCTCACCAGCTCCTCGAGGGCCGACCTCCGTTTCTGCAACCGGCTCGCCTCAGCTCCGGAGGTTTCTTCACCCCCTCCGACAGTAAAGTCGATAACGTCCTCTGCTTCGCGTATCGACCGGTGCTCGTGGGTGAGTCCCTCCGACATAGAAGGCAGAGTTGATTGTGTGACAAGGGTAGTTGTCTCGACACCCTCAGTCGGGTCAACAGCATGAACAGGTCTTTCCTCGGACGCCGCAGGAGCAACTCTCGATCTGGAGGCGGCGACAAGAAGCATGACAAACCAAGCCTTTGGAACAAATGACCTTCGAATCGCCCACTACACAAGTGAAAAAGGAGTCGATGATCAAAAATAGCAAAGATACAACTTCAAAAAGAATTAAGACTTAATAATAATATAACAAAGGTCCATACAATTTTCCTGATCGACAGGATGAAGCGCTATGCATGGTACGGGTCCCGCCTCCTCGAGGCGGGCAAGGTCATAAAGAAGACTCAGGTCTTGTGTAGCCACCTCGAAGGTAAATCTCTCGAGAGTAAGAGCTTCGTTAGTGCAGCTTCCCCACCAGGGCTTGTCATCTCTTCCTTCTCTCGACCTCCATAAGCCGACATAAGGGTTATCCGACCCATGTCGGAGAAAGAAGAACCTGGTTTCCAATTTCCATGAGATGAAGGTCCTCGAGACACGAACTCGTGACGATTGCGTGCGCTTCAAACGTGTACCACCCCGAATCCGCATCGCAGCAATCTTGTGCCACCATCGGAACAAAGGATGGTAAACCCGATTCCTCGCGACTCGGCAAAGCGATTAAAAGCCCATCGAGTCCGGATGGCATTCGGGCCCAGCTTGAGATATACCGATCTCATAATGGCGAAGAAAACACTGGACCGCCGGGCATAGGGGAACCTTAGCCCCATCAATACCGGGCCTCATGGATCCGTCTGATGCAACCCTTCCGGGGCTCATCGGCAAATTGATGCTTTGGCCGGAGGGAAGCCGAGCCACTCAGCCGAGGGCTAGATAGCCCATATCTCCGCCGCAGCTTGGTTGAGATCATCCATGGTTAGACAAGAAGTGCACCCTTAGGCCCTTTCCATCCATTCTAGTGGATAGTTTCTTGGGCTCCTAATGATGCCTAAGGCTCTCCCAGATTTGGGTTCCGGGGTTGATCGGAAGAGGCGATATAGGGGTTTGGTCGCCGAATGGGACTCTTCTATCCTATCGAGATTGTAGCACTACTAGACATGGACAGATTTAAGCAAGAACGGTAGAACGATGAAAAGAGATGATAGCGTAAACGGCTTACTTGTATTTTCCGGAGAGAAAATGGAGAAATTGATAAGCGAGTGATTCACCGTCTGGACTCCTCTCCCTTTTATGCGTGCTAAATGCCGAATGACAATGAAAAGACGCGTGATTGGGGGTTACTAGTAGTTATAACTCCCCACAAATCGCGAAGATCAAGGATGACATCATTTTTAGCGAAGACGAAACGATAGTGCGCTCTCGACGTCATAGCGAACGGCCACGATTGGCTAGTGAAACAGGTGGCGTGACGGAGCGGTTACACCATTTCCGCCAAGTTTTAGTCCAACTCGATGATGATTTCAAAATTGGCGATCCGACCTCGGACAACGGAAGTCGCCTCTCGTGTCCTGGGGCTTATGACGATGCCGGGTTACGCACCTCGATATATCGTCATCGGGTGGACATCTTGGGTTAAACATTTACTAAGGCACAGAGCCGGGTGAGGTATACAAGTCGACTATCGACTTGGAGTTATTGCACTCATGTCGGCCCTCGGTCTAAGGCATGACTATGGACTCGGGTATGACCATTGACTTACGAGCGGCAAAGGCAGGCGAGAGTTTCGACTCGATCACCCCAAGTCGGGCAGTCGATGTCGTGAACAGAGTCCACACTACTTCACGTTGGCCCATTATCCACAGATAACTTGGGCGGGGTAAAGGCCCAATTAAGGGTAAATACGACAATATCTCGCAAACCGACTCATATTAGGGTTAGGTCATGCATTGTCCTTATAAATACAACGCTCCAGAACTACGACGGCTTGATTCCCGGAAACATAACAGATACGTAGGCAATCTAAGAATACCACTTGGATTCAAATGATAAACACACCCCACGCCTCTTTTATTCTTGAGCGAGGGTTCTTGGTTATTCATCATTCATAGAAGAGTAACCCGGATCTTAATAGGTGACTTATTTGTCATCGTCATGCTTCAAGGATAAGGTGCTCGATACCAACACTTGCATTGAGAAAGTTATCTAGCCGTAACTCGTGGGACTCCTTGTTAGAACGAACCGTTCGAATGACTGTCACGTGTAGAAAAAAGATAAAACTGTTTTGCCTGTTTGTACATGTGTGGCAATCATGCATCTGACGGTTCGTTTTAATAGGGAATCTCTGCATCAGGATTACCCATCCATCAAGAGTATGCATGATTGGTGGTGCGCTGATCGAAAGTACTGTTAACATGAAATAATCGTTTTCTTTTTCTCCCAACAATGGAAGTTTTCATTTGCATTTCATGCTTTTCTATATATTTATCTCTTTTTGTGTAAGGGATTACTGTCTTTTCGCTTTGTATTTTGCTTGGAATTGTTGTACAATTAGTGCAGTAATTGTTCAACTTAATTATATTTCGATGTTATTATGCTTGGAATTGTTGTATTACATACCACATCCATTCCACAAAAAGTATCCACATCTGAAAAATGTTTTATCCTACAAAAAGTGTTCATTTAGAAAATCAATACATCATTTAATGCTCTTTTTCCAAACATACATACCCCTAGCCTAACATTTATTGTTGTATGTTTATTTCATATTTCAAAGCAAGCATTAATTATGAGTTATGCGTATATATGCCTATTACTACTAAAACACAACATATTAATTGAGTTTATTAATCTACATAAATAGTAAAATATTGACACTTTTTGTGGCACAAAGGTAGTATTATATATATTATCAACTTTGCTATTACTCTTCCACATGATATGTCACGAGAAAAATTACGATACAACGGCTATTTTCGGGTTATACCAAGTGAAGAGTCATTATTATTTCTTATTCCTCTCTCACACACACTAGGAGTACTATGTATATAGAAGCGAGTTGGATTAATCATGGTGCTCCACTTGATATAACCCGAATATACCCGTTGCACAATAATTCTTCTCGTCGATATCCGACACACAATGTTCTTTTTATGGACGATTATACCCCTAATAACCAAGTTTCAATTGGGCCAGTGTAAATGTGACCCATTTTAAACATAAAATTGGAATAAAGGGCGTAAATAAAATAGGGGGAAGAGACCACAAGGACAAAAAAATTAAATGAGTCTGGAAGGACAAAAGTAACATTTTCATGATTATAAAGGACAAAAATTACAATTGTTACTTCACGTGTTAATTTTACTTTGTGTTTCACAATTGTTACTTCATATTTACTTTATTCCACATTTGTTACTTCATATTTGTTACTTTTGTCCTTATTAAATTACAGTTTTACTTCTATCCCGATTTTTTGATAATTTTGTCCTTCTAGGCAAAAATCTATATAATATATCTGAGTATCCGATCATCTAAGACAATCCATTAGCTCACAATAAATTTATGGCCCCGTCCTTAGTTTTTGAGACCGGGTAATATCTTATTTACTTATTACCTTAATAAATCCAACATGTTTTATTGATTAATTCAACAACTATTTTATCATGACTTATGACGATACGGGATTTCACCCCTCCACGTGGAATTATTTAATTGGTCCAGCTGGTATGTGGAAAAGTCCAAGTATATTATCCACATCGGGTCGAATACGAGACGAATCAGGTGATCACCACCGCAAATTTGCAGATCTTGCAAGTGTGTCAACTCGAGCACCCATATCGGTGTCATACAAGTCGATATCGAGCTCCAACCAGGTTCCTAAGCCCAATTTTCCAAAGGTTATTACTTGGGCAAGGGCAAGGCCCATTAAAGCGGTATTTATGTCAATAGACAAACCGCCCTAGGTTTAGGGCAGAAGAAGGGCTTATGCCTATAAATACACAGCTCCAGGAACTACGTGAGACTTGATTCCTAGACAATTACAGGATACGTAGGTAACCTGAGAGAGACTCTCAGGCTCAGTCTAAAATCACCCCCAAAATCATCCTTGATTCGATCATCCCTAAATTAAATTGACCCGAAATTATACATGACAAAATCCAGCATCGTCAACTTATTCTATAAAAAAATGCACTTGGGAAAAAAAAAAGAGAAAAATAGGGCCAACTTCAAAGTTTGTTCTTATTAGCAGAACATTGAAGGAACTTCTATTGAGAAAAACACAACTAAAAACAAGAATAGTAGAAATCTAATTAGGGGAAGGCCACAAAGACAAAAAATTAATAAATGGAGTGCGGAAGACAAAAGAATATTTTTATGATTATAAAGGACAAAAATCACAATTGTTACTTTAAAATTGTTATTTCACGTGTTAATGTTACTTTGTGTTTCACAATTGTTACTTCATATTACTTTATTCCATATTTGTTACTTCATAATTGTTACTTTTGTCCTGATTAAATTACAGTGTCCTTCTATCCCGATTTTTTGATAATTTTGTCCTTCTGGACAAAAATCTAAATAAAATAATAATTTAAGAGATTATAATTTACATATAGTATAGTTTAGAATGTAAATTGAACAAATAATAGTTTGAGAAGGTAATTTTGCATGATGTATAGTTTATGGAGTAATCCGCATTTCCCACTTATTTAATAAGTGATACTTTGAACATGTAAAATTTTTTTTTGTTGAGAAATTTTAGATTATATTTACTTAATTAACTAATTATTTAGTAGTTTCTCAAAACAAACAAAAAAAAACTACTCCCTCCGTCCCATTTTATTTGTCCATGTTTCCTTTTTGGTTTGCCCCAAAATAATTGTCCACTTTGTGCATCAATATAAAAATTTCTTCAATTGTCCATCTTTACATTATTTACAATAAAAAGTGTGTAGAATTAAATGCACCACCAACTTCTTAAAGGGTATATGTGAAAAATAAAACATCATTTAATAAGATTCAAAGCATTAACTACACTTTTCTTAATCTGTGTGAAAAGTCAAATAAGACAAATGAAATGGGACGGAGGGAGTAATTATTTAGTACAATTAATAAAGACACCTTTTAGAAAGTTCGAATCACAAGAACGATCCGTGGTAAGAAACAAATCTTAATCAGCAATATTAAGAAATGTCAGATCTATTTACTTAATTAACTAATTATTTATTATAATTAATTTTAGTATATAATTAATAAAGACACCTTTTAGAAATTTTGTGCTTTGTATCACATGAACAATCGTGTTAAAGAAACAATTAAATTCTTAATCAGTAATCTTATGGTATTCTTGATACAACATGTTTTTTTTTTGTTTGTTTTTGAAATAGATAGAGTAACCAGGCAACAACACGATCACATAATATCGAAGAGTTAAAAAAACATATTGTAGATGATGGATCGAGTGTCCGATTTTAGAATGTATCAAAATAATTGGAGTATATGTTTTACTGACATTTTCTTTTTGGGGAAATTCGATTTATACCCTTTTTTTGAAAATTTATCCGAAATATACACCCTTTGAAATTCAAAATCTCTCTCTATCCCCCGCCTTAAAGTGAACGAGCTCGCCCATTTTTAGGCGAATTCGCCCATTTTTCGCCTTTTTCCCCGCCCAATCGCTGTCCATCCCGCCCACTTACCCGCCCCCCGCCGTCGGGCTCGCCCACTTCTCGCCCAGTTTTTGAAAGCTCGCCCATTTTCTGAAAATAACTATTAAGTGTCGGGTTTTGCCCCAACTTTTCAGATTTCTACCCTCATAAGAAAAAGAAACAAAATTTCGCCTTTCTCCATCCATTTTCCATCGATCCATTGTAGGTGTGGAGAACAATTCGAAGGTTCATAGAGATTGGGAGCATACTTTCAGTTTTTCCAAACGATTCCAAAACGATTTGAAGGTAAATTTCATGTTTTTTTTGGGTGAAATTTCTTGTTAATTCTTCTTCAAATTTCGTTCAGATTTCTTTTTAAATCTCCATTGTAGGTTCGAGGAACGATTCGAAGGTTCATGAAGATTTGAAGCTTCAAATTCGAAGCATAATTTCAGTTTTTTGAAGGTTCAAATTCCAGTTTTCCGAAGGTTCGAATTTCTCCACTGTTTTGGTAAATTTCGTGTTTTTTTTGTTGTTGATGTTTTTGCTAATTGTACTCCTATCCTAAGTCTTGCTGCTGTGTATTTACCTAAATTGGATGTCAGACTGTCATGAGTAGAGTTGTATTTTTTTTGTGCTGAGTTTCCTTTGTTATCGAATAAGTCTGTTTTTGGTAGAAATGAGATCGTTTGGGTCGTTGGCTGACGTCATAGAGCTATTAGATTCTGTTCGTCTCTCTTTCATGTCTGTTAGTAGCTAAGAGAGGTGGTGAATGTGGGTATAAGGATGGAAAATTGTAACAGACGAGATTCTTTTAAAGATGAGTGTACTTTTCATTTCATATCCTACATCTTATCTACCTTACCCCACACCACCTACTCTACCCTACCCCTACACCCCTACCCTACCCTACCTACCCTATCACCCATCCACTCTTATCCCGTCACCCACGTGTTTTGTCGATTTTCATTTTATTCCATCGCATTCCATCCATTTTTGGAAGGAATGAAAATTGACCTTTTTCATTCAATTGGAATAAAATTTCATTCCATTCCACCCCCTCGTAATAATATACAAACATTGGAATGAAATAAAAAATCATTACATTCCATTCAATTCCGTCCTAACAAACGTACCATAAAAGATTATGAAGTCATACGACTCATACATACATAAAAGTGAATCATAGGGGGATAAATGGTTGGAAAACAAGAAGCTACTATGATGAACAAATCAATTTATTATTAACCATCTTGTTTCTCAAGTAGAGGAAGCACCAATTTCAATCCGTGTTACCATTGAGGCTACAAATAATAAATAGGTGTCACATGAGAGATTGTTCATCCATCACAACCAAAAAATAAAACAGAAAACCCCAAAAAAAAAAAAATTTAAAATTTGTGATTGAAGGCTCAAGAAAAATGAAGAAGTTTAATATTGCATATACATTCCTCGTTTTTACACTTATCCTAGCTCTTCTCAACATTTCACAAGTTATTAAAGAAAACAATGAATTTCAATTCACCAATTTTTCTTTTATTTTCAGTTAAAGGACAATTCTTTTTTCCGAACTAGATAGAGTAACTGGGTAAAGACACGATCCCATGATATCGAAGAGTTAAAAAAAATAGGGCCAAAGACGCAAAAGTACACAAAACGGACTTATTGGACTTATAAGGACAAAAAGGAATCTGTTGGACTTATAAGGACATAGTTTTTCCTTATTCCCCATTCTACCCTTTAATTAATAAAATAAAATTCCATCAAGTCCGTCAATGAAGCCGTCTGCCAACCACTTCCACCAGAACTCTCCGGACCAAAAACACTAGCCTCCTACTGAAAGAAGCATAATATATCCCATTGTCAGCTGCAAATATATTCCAAAACAATAAAAGAAAGTAAAAATTTTGAAGATCAGACAAAATTGATAAAGCTTATCAGTAAATTTACAATGGAAAAGCAAACACATGCATGCAATAAACACATTTCAAGTTAAAGATAATATAGAGAGTAAGTGTATCTCAACAGCCACAGTAAGTGTCCTATTTACATGAATGAATCATGTTTGATAACTGAGATACCACAAGGAGTTACTACAAACAGGAAAACACAAGCAATACCCTCATATTCTTTTTCTGTCCCTGGGCACCAAAGTTCAATTGGAAGAAATACGAGCCAAACAATCAACATCAAAGAACAACACCACCACCCTCAACCCCGCCCCACCAACTCTCCAGCACCAAAACCCAACAAACAGCACATCATCATCGCTTTCATGGTAGAAAGACTACCTATATTCACCCTTCAAGTCCGATATCAAGGATGGATAACAATAAATTCTGAGAGCACCCCTGCCTCTTCTCACTTCTTAACATCAGCACATATGTGTACTAAAGTGTCCAGCAAACAAGCATGAAAACTAGTAAATTAGTTGTCCAATAAAACACAGAACACCTAAAGAGAAAGTGATTTATTATATCAAGTCATGTTACAGCTTTCTAGAAAAAGAAACCAAAAATCCATGCCTAGCCAATTGTACAGGACATATAATCAAAATGAATTCACAGTATCCTTCCCAACTAGCCTAATTGCAATTACTACCTCAAGGGTGACCTGCAACACCAGAATCAGTCTCACAAAACCATGCACCTTATCGAGTAACTAATGGAATCACAAACTTAATCCCTATACCCTAGGGATGCCAACTATCTTATCCTTTCTAGTTTCTAGTCACTTTATCAGATTAATCTATTTATATGACATCATCCACGCCACGAATCAGCAGGAATTAAAAGACAAGTAGGCATTAACTATTAAGCATATACAAAGAAGCAAGCATGATAAAAAGAAGCATTCAACCATCTGAAAGCTGTAATAAAAACATCAAATAGTAAATATACCTATATCTAGTTTAATTGGAGTCGTTTCTAGGCTGTCCACCGGAAGAATCTGATCCTCCACCCTCTCTAGTTGGCGCGGACCCTCCAAACGGCCAAGGCAAAGAAATTGTTAACTGTCTCCTCAATACTCTCCTCCCCTGTGATTGTGAATTCTCACCAGAACTCTCCGGACCAGAACCACTTTATGTAGTGACGTCTTATTGTATCAATTTATGCAGTGACGTCTTGATACGATCACGAATGAGGTTCCCGACCCTTTGGCCCCGATGCAGCCGATAGATCATCTGGTAATTCGAGATGGGCCTATGACGAGGCTCCAAAAGAAAAGGATGCGAGAGGCTTTGAATAATCTGATCCTAGACATTTACTTGGAGCAAGAGCAGCCCAAGTCGGAGGAAGAACAGGCCATAAAATGCATCATTTATGCAATTGGGCTTGAAGACAACGAAGATGGGCTTGGCTAGATTGCAAGCATAATTTTTAGCTAGTTATTTCGGTCAATAAGGCTGTCCATTTAAGGTGGCGCCATTTATTAGGTTATTTGGGCTTGTTTTACTATTTTTATGTTGGATTTTATTTAATAATTACTCATGAGCTAGATGACACAAGAGACACTAGAAAAGCCCATGGATGGGGCGCATTTTCTAAGTCCTAGTTTACTTAGGTTTTATTTTACTAGTTTCCTTCTCCCACATTGCTTAGGAGGAAAACTAGTCTTTTATTAAGTAATTTATATATATATAGGCAAGTCATTATCATAATAAGGATAGATAATTTTGAAGTTTAATCATATTATTGAGTTGAGAACTTTCTCTTCTTGCCGCTTTTAATCTGTGATTGATTAGAACAAAATCACTTGCAGTGAGTAGTCTCTTTGTCGTAGAGATTACATCCTTCAAGAACGAATCGCGTTTTGAGCACGCGTTGTCTATTCTTGGCCTTAGCCTAGGTCGAAGACTCTAGGTTTAGGTTTCAGTAGCCTCGCCATTGATCCTCGAGTCGTTTCCCCGAACCGTATCCGCATCACGTTGGTATCGAGACCAGGTGACCGGCGTATCAAATATCCCGCTTTGATTTTCTTGTTTCAATTTCGTTCTTTTATCAAAAAAAAATTATCGTTCCTGTTCTTCTTGCATCGTTCATATTCAAAAAAAAAAAAAAAAAACAACAATAAACTTGCTTCCAGCCTTCCTCCTGCATCATCATCAAAAAAAAAAAAAAAACAAAATAATCATAATCTTGCTTCCAGCTTTTCTTTTTGCCGTATAAGCCAAAAAAAAAAAAAAAAAAAAAAAAAAAAAAAAAAAAAAAAAAAAAAAAAAATTTCAATTGGCTTTCTCTTTATTTGACGCACTATTCATATTTGTTTTGTTTATTACCTGCTGCAAGTTGATCGTCTACCCAGGTTGACCTAATTGTTATTGTGAATTTGTTTGTATTTTAAGTCGGACCTAGTTTTCAAAAAAAAAAAAAAAAAAAAAAATTGAATTTTATTGCTAGGATCCCGACTTCGCCAAAAAGTGAAATCCTACATCCTTTACTTAACTACAAAAATCCTAGGATCCCGACTTTCCCAAAAGTGAAATCACACCCTTACCCATTCCACACGCCTTCACCCTTTGTGTCCGTCACCAAATTTTTTTTCAAACCGAATCCTAGTTGTCTAAGTCTAGGTTGTGGCATTTGAGTCAGCTCGTGTTGCTCGTTATTCCGATTTGTTTGCGACGTAACTCCTACGATCGAGAGGACGAGGGGAGTGCAAACACGAGCGCTGAAAAAAAAATCATCATGTCGAAGTATAGTGAAGAAGGTATGACCGATGGTAGGCTCAAGTGATGACCGGCGCTTTGGCGTGATTTGCAGAGTGCTACCGAGACTTTTCAAGAGGAAATTAAACAGACATAGCCGATTTGCACCAAACATGGTGGTTTGGCCAACCTACCCAACGCCGTGGCTGCGTTGACAACCAGGCTGGACGAAATGATGAGAAGGGACGGTGGTAATGGTGACAATAGAAATGGTGGGAATGGTGGTAATAGGAATGGTGGTGATGGTGTTAACAGGGGTGGAGGTAACAGAGGTAACATGGCCGTCAACAACAATGATGATATACCTGAGGATGACCTAGTGGATAATAATATGCGACAAATTAAAATGAAGTTGCCATCTTTTTCCGGTTCTGTCGACGCAGATGTATACATTGACTGGGAGTCGAAATTGGAGCAGATTTTTGCGTGCAATAATTATTCTGAGGAGAAGAAGTGTAGACTTGCGCAGCTTGAATTTACGGGATATGCTATGGTATGGTTAAAGCAAACAAATTTTATGAGGCGCAAAAAATGGTGCGAGGATATAAGTACGTGGCGGATTTGAGACAAGAAATGAGAAAGCGTTTGTTCCTCATTCAGTATTACCGGAGCAATATCGTAAGTTGCAAACTATTCAAAGCAAGGAGAGCGCTCTGTGGATGAATATTATCGTGAATTAGTCACCTCTCTTGGCGAAGGCTCGGACGGGCGAAGATGAGAGATGACCATGCAAATGATTTTTGACGAGGTTACGATTGGATATTTCGAATCGAGTGGAGTTCTGGCGAGTGTCGACTTTGGATGATATGTTACATGCATCCGTGACGCATGAAAAGCAAATTAAGCGTCGAAAAGCCGCCTACTCTAAATAATCCGGAGGTAACGCTTACGGTTTCCGTACTTTCCAATCTAAGGTAGATCCCACTAAATTCCCTCAAACAGCCCCGAAGCTTTTTACTCCCGCCAAGGAAGCTCCTAGGCCGAGAGAGATTGAAAAAGGGACGAGAATCGCCACGACCTCCAAACCATCACATGAGATACGGTGCCATAAGTGTCATGGTATGGGACACATTGCTTCTCAATGCCCTTCCAAACGGCGTATTTTGGTGCTTGGAGAGGCTATTGATGACCGGAGTTATGAGTCGGCGTCGGATGTGGAGGATGAGGATGATGAAAATGTTGATTACTGTCCGGAGGACCCAATGGGCGGAGATGTATACCAATCAGCTTTTGTGATCAAAAGAGCGTTGAGTAGTGTGGTAAAGGTAGAGGATAACTTGCAACATGAAAATATCTTTCATACACGGTGCTTAGTTAATGGGAAGCTTTGTTTGATGATTATCGATCCGGGGAGTTGTACAAACGTCATTAGTGCTGGTTTTGTTTCGAGCGTGGGTATGCCTACGATACCCCATCCTCACCCGTATAAGCTACAATGGTTGAACGACGTCGGCGAGATTAGTGTGACGAGGCAGGCGTTGATTTCTTTCACTCTTGGACGACTTGATGATGAGGTTCTATGTGATGTCGTGCCAATGCATGTTGGGCATATTCTTTTGGGACGACCATGGCAATTTGATAGGAGAGTCATATATGATGGGTATGCGAACACTTACACGCTGCGGCATAAAGGGAAAAATATTATACTTCGCGCTTTATCACCTGAGGATGCTCATAAAGACCAACTTAAATTAGCTGCGGGTTGTGAGGCACAACGGCAGTCCGAGGGAGCTCAGTCGAAAAAAGAAAAAGGAAAAGTTGAGACGGGAGAGAAAAATAAAGAGGGTGTGCAAACTCGAGTGGAAGGAAAAATAAAAGTTGAAAAGAGAAAAGGTAAGGGAGGCGCTTTAGTACCATATGAGGGAAAAATAAAGTCGAAAAGTTGAAAGTGAGGAGGGCGCCATTAGCACCGAGGAGAAAAAAAAAAGCGGTGAAGAATAACAAGTGAGCGAGTGCTAGGATCTTTCTACATTGGGCCGGTGACATCTGTTTGTCTTTGTTGAAGAGGCGCTACACCTCTCCTCTTTATTTATAGAGAGGCCGAACCACCCTCCCCCTTCCCTCCTTTTACGATTACTTCGACGTAATGAGTTCTCTTCCTAGTGTGGTGCGACACATTGTTGCAGATTTTGCGGATCTCTTTCCGAGGAAGAGCCAAATGTTTGCCGCCGTTGAGAGCGTGGAGCACCAAATCGATTTCATTCCCGGTCAAGATTACCAAACCGACCAGCCTATCGGGCTAACCCGGATGAAACAAAGGAGATCCAACGGCAAGTCACGTAGAGTCACAAAAAAGGGCAAAATACAAGAATCCATGAGCCCGTGTGCGGTACCGGTCATTGTGGTGCCTAAGAAGGATGGAACTTGGCGACGTGTGCGTGGTTGTCACGCGCAATAAACCAAATCACAATCGTATCGCCATCATATTCCCGCTTAGATGATATGCTAGATGAGTTATGTGGTGCGAATCGCTTTCTAAAATTGATTTAAAAAGTGGCTATCATCAAGTGCGAATACGTGAGGGTGATGAGTGGAAAACGGCGTTTAAAACTAAATTTGGTTTATATGAGTGGCTGGTTATGCCTTTTGGATTGACAGATGCACTTAGCACGTTTATGCGATTAATGAATGAAGTACTTAAGGACTTTATTGGTAAGTTTGTGGTTGTCTATTTCGATGATATCTTGATTTATAGCCATAACTTAGAAGAACATGTTAGTCACCTACGTGCTGTTTTAGAAACACTTCGTGATGCTCGATTGTATGCTAACCTTAAAAAGTGTACTTTTTGCATGGATAGAGTAGTGTTTCTTGGTTTTGTTGTGAGTGCATAGGGTGTTGAGGTTGATCAGGAGAAGATCAAGGCAGTCAAAGAGTGGCCTGAACCAAAAACGACCATGAAGTTCGTAGTTTCCATGGCTTGGCAAGCTTCTATAGGCGTTTTGTGCGGGATTTCAGTAGCATTGCAGCCCCACTTAATGAGTTGGTCAAGAAAAATGTTCCCTTTCATTGGGGACCTAAGCAAAGGGAGTCCTTCGAAACTCTTAAAACTCGTTTAATTTCAGCCCCCATACTTGCTTTACCTGACTTTAATAAGGCTTTTGAGATTGAATGTGATGCGTCGGGTGTGGGTGTTGGTGGAGTACTTATTCACAAGGGTCGCCCTATTGCTTACTATAGTGAAAAACTTAAGGGCCCTCAGCTAAATTATGCCACTTATGATAAGGAATTATATGCTTTAGTTCGGTGTCTTCACACATGGCAACACCATTTGAGGCCTAGGGAATTTATTATCCACACAGACCATGAATCACTTAAATACCTTAAGGGCCAAGGTAAATTGAGTAAACGGCATGTTCGTTGGATGGAGTTTATAGAGTCTTTTCCTTATGTGATTAAGTATAAAAAAGGTCAAGATAATGTAGTAGCTGATGCTTTGTCACGTAGATACACTTTGATCACTACGATGCAAACTAAATTTCTTGGCTTTGAATTTATTAAGGAGTTGTACATCTTAGACCCTGATTTTGCTGAACCGTTTGCTGCGGCTAGTGCATCTGCTCATGATAAGTTTTATAGGAGTGAAGGTTTTTTATATCGTGAGCATGCTTTGTGTATTCCTCAATGTTCACTACGTGAATTACTTGTTCGTGAAGCACATGGTGGAGGTCTTATGGGACATTTTGGAGTCACTAAAACACTAGATATGCTTAAGTCGCATTTTTATTGGCCTCACATGCGTGTAGATGTTAATCGTTTTTGTGCTTCTTGTATTGTGTGCAAACATGCTAAGTCCAAGTCCGCACCTCACGGTTTGTACACGCCACTACCGATACCCACGTCCCCTTGGACTGATTTGTCCATGGATTTTGTTTTGGGTTTACCTCGTTCTAGGAATGGTCATGATTCTATTTTTGTGGTGGTGGATAGATTTTCTAAGATGGCGCATTTCATTGCTTGTTCTAAAACGAATGATGCATCTCATATAGCTGATTTATTCTTTCGTGAAATTGTTCGTTTACATGGGGTGCCTCGTACTATAGTAAGTGATCGTGATGTGAAGTTTATAAGTCATTTTTGGAGAGTTTTATGGCAGCGTTTGGGTACTAAATTATTATATTCTTCTGCGTATCACCCCCAAACGGACGGCCAAACCGAAGTAGTTAATCGTGTGTTGGGTCAATTGCTTCGTACTGTTGTTCAAAAGAATTTGCGAAATTGGGAGAATTGCTTACCCATTGTGGAGTTCGCTTATAATCGTTGTAAACATTCTGCGACTCGTTTTACACCTTTTGAAATTGTATATGGGTTCAATCCTGAAACCCCTTTCTCATTAGCCCCTTTGCCCGCAGGTATGCAAGTCAGTTTGGATGGTGACGCAAAGGCTGAGTTGGTGAAAGAGTTGCATGCACAGGCTCGGAAGAATGTAGAAAACGCCACGGCTCGGTACATGAAGCAAGCGAATAAGGGCCGCAAGGAAGTTGTTTTTGAACCCGGCGATTGGGTTTGGCTGCATTATCGCAAAGACCGTTTTCCCAAGCAGCGGAAAACCAAGTTACATCCTCGTGGTGATGGACCTTTTGAGGTGCTGGAGCGGATCAACAACAATGTCTACAAGATTGCTATTCCCGAGGATTGGGGCGTCTCGAATTCGATTAATGTGGCTGATTTGATGCCCTTTGACAATCCTTACGATCTGAGGACAGATCCTTCGCAACCGGGAGGGAATGATACGATCACGAATGAGGTTCCCGACCCTTTGGCCCCGATGCAGTCGATAGATCATCTGGTAATTCGAGATGGGCCTATGACGAGGCTCCAAAAGAAAAGGATGCGAGAGGCTTTGAATAATCTGATCCTAGACATTTACTTGGAGCAAGAGCAGCCCAAGTCGGAGGAAGAATTGGCCATAAAATGCATCATTTATGCAATTGGGCTTGAAGACAACGAAGATGGGCTTGGCTAGATTGCAAGCATAATTTTTAGCTAGTTATTTCGGTCAATAAGGCTGTCCATTTAAGGTGGCGCCATTTATTAGGTTATTTGGGCTTGTTTTACTATTTTTATGTTGGATTTTATTTAATAATTACCTTGTGGGCTTAGATGACACAAGAGACACTAGAAAAGCCCATGGATGGGGCGCATTTTCTAAGTCCTAGTTTACTTAGGTTTTATTTTACTAGTTTCCTTCTCCCACATTGCTTAGGAGGAAAACTAGTCTTTTATTAGTAGCCTATATATAGGCAAGCTGTTATCATAATAAGGATAGATAATTTTGAAGTTTAATCATATTATTGAGTTGAGAACTTTCTCTTCTTGCCGTTTTAATCTGTGATTGATTAGAACAAAATCACTTGCGAGTGAGTAGTCTCTTTGTCGTAGAGATTACATCCTTCAAGAACGAATCAGCGTTTTGAGCACGCGTTGTCTATTCTTGGCCTTAGCCTAGGTCGAAGACTCTAGGTTTAGGTTTCGTAGCTCGCCATTGATCCCTTGAGTCGTTTCCTGGAACCGTATCCGCACCACGTCTTAGTGTCGCGATTTATGCAGTGACATCATATGATATTGAGTTATGCATTGACGTATTGTTATAGCGATTTATGCAGTGACGCCTTACGGTATTACTTTATGCAGTGACGTCTTATTGTATCAATTTATGCAGTGACGTCTTATGTCGATTTATGCAGTGACGTCTTATTGTATCGGTGTTATAGTGATTTTTTTTAACCGATGTATTGACCATCACAATACAATGACCACCTCCGATACATTGACCACCGCGATTCAATGACCACCGCGATTCAATGACCACCGCGACGCATTGACCACCCCGATGCATTGACGACCTCGATGCAAAGACCATCCTGATGCATTGACCACCGCGACGCCCGATGCGATGACCATCGCGATGCAGAGACACCGCGATGAAGTGACACCACGATGTAGAGACACGGCGATGAAGCGACACCGTGATGCAGAGACACCGCAATGAAGTGACACTGATGCGAGAGACACGCGATCAGCGACCACCCCGATCTGAGAGACACTATGATGCAGAGACGCCGCATTGCAGAGACACCTCGATGAAGTGACACCGCATTGCAGAGACGCCACGATGAAGTGACACCGCAATGCAGAGACGCCGCATTGCAGAGACACCTCAATAAAGTGACACCGCATTGCAGACGATGAAGTGACACCGCAATGCAGAGACGCCGTATTGCAGAGACATCACGATGTTATAACATTTGACGATGCAGAGACACCGCAATGCAGAGACACCGCATTGCAGAGACACCACGATGAAATGACACCGCAATGCAGAGACACCGCGATGAAGTAACAACGCGATGCAAAGACACCGCGATGAAGTGACACCGCATTGCAGAGACACCACGATGATGTGACACCGTAATGCAGAGACACCACGATGAAATGACGCCGTGATGCAGTGACCAACCCCGATGCAGAGACACCGCGATGAAGTGACACCGCAAAGACGTCTTATTGTATCGATTTATTCAGTGACGTCTTATTGTATCGATTTATGTAGTGACATCAATGTCACTTCATTAATTGTCTAATGTATGCAGTGACATCTGCAATGACATCAATGTCACTTCATTAGTTTTCTAATGTATGCAGTGACATCAGCATCATAAGGAATGGGATAATTAAAAATTTAAAAAAAAAATATCTGGTATTTCCACGTGCGCTGTGTTCAACAATTTCTGCGATGCAGCCTTGCCTGAATTCCTTGACCTCGGCTGTTCCAAACATCGAACTCATTTGTGGAACAATCTCTTGCAATTCAATTGCAGTTTGTTTTTCAGCAGGCAAAAGAAAACAGCTCGGATAATTATTCATGTTAGCCATCTTTTCACATTCACTGTCACTTGATTCACTAGAAGAGCTTGATTCCATGCCACAATCGAGTTTCTTCATTCCGTTTTCTCTCTTCTTTCCTTTTCTTCTTCACCTCCTTATCTTTAATTTGTAACTGTTTCATTTGACCTTGCAAAAGCACTAAAGGGTCCTGCTGCATATCAATGGCTGAATCTAACAAAACATCACATTCAGAATCACTTGATTCAGAAGAGCAACTTGAAAGCATTTCGCTATCAAGATTACAGTTTTGATCTGCTTCACTTTTCAGCATTAGTTCGTTCTCTCTATTCAGCAACTGTTGCATTTGTGCTTGCAAATTCATTACAGCATCCTGCATAATAAATTTCCAAACACCATTTACCAAAACCACTGTCAACCTTCACATATATAATGAAAGGAATATATGTTGTAAAAGGAAAAAATATTTAAAATTAGCAAATTTCCTGAAATTAAACCAAGTTGCAAGAAACCATATCATCTAAAATCATTGATTACAGTAAGTAAACATCGCTGATTGGAGTAAATCATGGCTGATTGATCAATGGTTTCATATGATCTGTGTGATTGACTAAAAAAAACCCAATTTATTGCCTTAAGGTAGTCTATGCTTGCAACAATCAAGACAAAACAAAAGCACAAGGTGAATTAGCGCAAAGTAAGAGGAAGAGATATGATTAATTACCGATATCGACTCGGGTTGAACTTCATGACCCGATTCCAATCAGAATCCCGTTTTAGAGAACATCAGCAAGTCCCTAGAAAGTCCTTTGAGCATCTTAAGCCTCTTATTCTTCTCCTTGTCCAGTGACATGGGGTGTCGTCATTTTCATTCCAATCACTGAAAACTGAGGTGTCGCCGCCGTCCATGGCGGATTTGAGGGAAAACAGAGAGCGACCATCGGATGTAAGAGCAAACCCGCCATTATTTTGCAGCTGAGTGAATAAAATAAAAAGTGAAACAAGAAAAGTTGTCGGTTTTTGAGATACTCGGTTTCAGCTTATTTTATTAGATTAGGGGTATTTGGTACATGTAGATATATTATGTCCTTATAAGTCCAACAGATTCCTTTATGTCCTTATGGGGCTAATAAGTATAAAAAACTATACTTTTAAGGAATTAACCCAAAAAAATATTGTAGACGATGGATCGATGTCCGTTTTTAGAGTGCATCAAAGTATTTCGAGTATATGTTTTACCTGTTATTAGGGGTGTACACGGATACGGATTATCCGAAAACCGAATCGAACCGAGGTCATTTGGTTCAATTCGGTTCGGTTAATAATACTTTCGGTTCGGTTTCGGTTAGTATTATAGAGAAACCGAAATTTTCGGTTCGGTTACGGATAACTCTATAAATTATCAATAACCGAACCGAATAAAAATTGAAGGGTAACCGAAATTGAATAGAAAATTGTAATCGAAATGTCTATAATTAACTTATATTACTAGTTTTCATAACCAAAATATTATAAGCGTTTATAAAAATTGTATAAAACCGAACCGTTGTCCGAACAATTTTTTAACGGAATTAAAAATTCGAATAAAAACCATATCATTTATAACCGAATAGAAATTTTATTTTTATTTCTATTTTCGGTTAACCGAACCGAACCAAACTGTATATTTCGGTTCGGTTACCTACCACAAACGGTTCGGTTTCGGTATCGAATTTCAATTAAACGAAAATTTTGGTTCGGTTTCGGTAAGGCCATTAACTGTACCGAACCGAACCGAACCGAACCTTGTACACCCCTACCTGTTATTACCGTGGTACAATATGGGCTAAATTGCAATTTTAGTCCTCTAACGGGACACGTTTTACAATTTCGGTCCTGGTTTTTCTCCGGTGACAATTTTAGTCCTGTAAGTGGTCTTTTTTTGTAAAAATAGTCCTGAACACCGGAAAGACCACTTACAGGACTAAAATTGTCACCGGACAGACCAATTTTAGTCCTGTAAGTGGTCTTTCTGGCGTTCAGGACTATTTTTTCAAAAAAAGACCACTTACAGGACTAAAATTGTCGCCGGAGAAAAACCAGGACCAAAATTACAAAACGTGTCCAGTTAGAGGACTAAAATTGCAATTTAGCCGTACAATATGTGCTAAAAAAAGATAACACCGCAACAAAAACAACGATTTTATTCTAACAATTTAATGAGATATTGCAACACAACAGTACAGAATTGAATGCAAAAAAATAAAAGACTCACAAACCGACGCGAGTGCGAACACTCTGTCCTTAAGACAATTTGCTCCGGTATAGTGCCCACGGTGCTAGTAATTGTTTCTCAGGATACAACGCTCTACCTGTTCGATGTAGTGGCACTTCAAACTTCGAATAAATGGCGAACTCTTCCGGTGTCCCGATATTCCCTTCGACAAAATGCAAAGTCATTCACTATATGAGATAAAAATGTAGTATGTATAATACTTGGTGAAAATTCTTATTTTTAACATATCTCTAGCAATGGAGGTTAAATAGTAGTAGAAACTACCCACTAATGACCATTATCTCATGACCTTATAGCTACTAATAGCAATTATGGCCATTACTCTCCACTTATGACACCAAGTATAACTTAAGGCTACTAATCTAAGTTTTATGGCTGGTCTTTGCTTTTCAAGTCATTATCCTGAATTTTGCCCGATGAGCTACACCAGAAATGCTTTGTGTGAGAACAGGAAAATTCCGGATTGCAAATCTTTAGCTATAGGAAAATATGGAGCAAGTGCACTGCCTAAAAACTTCACATGTTCTAATGCTGGACCATATAGCATTTGCAATGGCTTTGTTGTTTGTGGTATCCCACCAGAGTAATTTCAGTTGGCCTCAATTGCTATATACAACGTCATAAAAATTGTGTTTTGACTCACTTGCTAAGCCTATTTGTTTTTAATTTTTAATCTCATACTACATCATGATTAAAATTGTCCAAATTATTACCAACAAAGGTTGGTCGGAATCGAAAGGACTCCGATCGCTTAAGCAAGAGGTTTCGGGTTTGAGCACTTGTAGACAGAGACGGACCCACATATTTGAAAGGAAATTTTTTATTTTATGATTATATTAATACTGGTAATTATGTGTACGAAATGTGTGTAATCATTAACATTAATGCAAGCTGGCTTTGTGTTTTGACTCACTTGCTAAGCCTATTTGTTTTTAATTTTCAATCTCATACTACATCATAATTAAAATTGTCTAAATTATTACCAACAAAAATTGGTCGGAATAGAAGAGACTCCGATCACTTAAGTAAGATGTCTCGGATTCGTGCAATTATAGACAGAGGCGGACCCACATGTAGGGTGGGGTGGTCTTAAGACCACCCCAAATTTTGAAAGGAAAAAAAATATTTTTATGATTATATTAATACTGGTGATTATGTGTAAGAAATGTGTGTAATCATTAACATTAATGCAAGCTGGCTTTGTCGTCTAGGTAAAAATTGTATTTGTCTTCCTTTAAAGAAGCGCATGTTCGAAACCCACTAGCAGTATCAGACATCAATGTCACTGCATAAGTCATCAATGTCCCTGCATCAGACATCAATGTCACTGCATAAGTCGTCAATGTCCCTGCATCAGACATCAATGTCACTGCATAAAACCTAACAATCGTGATCGCGATCACCTGCTCTTGTTTTGCATTTCTCCAAATGTGGAGCTTTTAATATGGATAAGTACAAGTTTGGTGAAACCGCAAAGACTCTTCACTATGACTCTTGTAATGGCCAAACCTTGTTTGTGCCCTCCTCGATAATTGGATTCATTGTGGAATCCTCAATTCTTTTTACACGATCTTGAATCATTTGACGATCTTGTTTAGCTTAATGTCCCTCAGATCATTCATCAATGTCATCGCGATCGGACATCAATGTCCCTACATCAGTCATCAATGTCCCTGCATCAAACATCAATATCACTGCATAAGTCATCAATGTTCTTGTATCAGATTATATTTTAGAATTTTCATATTAATTGTGCTAACAATCTTACCTTCATAACCTCCAGGGCATTGAATATGGATGAAAAGAGTTATTAATGAATGGGCCATAGAGACAAAATCTTTTCTTATCGAAATTAAATAGCCCCAATAACAATCTATGCTACCACTGAAGATATAAATATGTGATATACGAGAGATTACTCATTCATCCTACCCAACACACAAACAAAAAAGTACAATTTTTTTTTTTTTAGACTCCAAAAAAAAAAAAATATTAATAGTACAAAACGGAATTCGTCGTGAAATAGAAAACTTGAGAAATATGACGAAGTTCATTGCACACATTGTCCTTGCTTTGGCGCTCATCCTAGCTCTCTTAAACATTTCCCAAGGTAATTATGAAAATAATCAAAAATATTACACCAATCCTATATTAATTATCCATTAAACGACAACCAGATACACTAGCTAGGTAACAAATTTATCAAATAATATCGAGAGAAAAAAAACATAGTTTGCATATGATCAATTATTCGAGTTAGAATATTAAAAGTTAGAGTGTATATATAAATGTCATTTTGTTTCTGTAATGTATAATGATTAAAACTCGATTTGATGGTTTTTGTTTTCAGGTCACCAACCTAAATACTGCTCTACAAGCTTCACGAGAAATGCTAAGTGTGAGGACACGAGCACACTAGGTTGCTTTCTTTTAGCTTTAGGGAAATACGGAGCAAGCACGATGCCTAAGAACTTTACATGTATTGATAATGGACCAAATAGCAGCATCTGCAATGGCTTCATAGTTTGCGGTGTCGATCCCACCGACGATGTTCCGTTGAGCCTCAATTAATGCTCTTAATGGAAATTGTGTTTTGGGCTCTTCAGCGTTTATTTATGTATATGGTTTTGAACTCGAGCCATATTCAAGTTGGATTTAAGGCAAACATACATTATTTAACGAGTCGAATTCAAACACGAGCTCAAGTAATTTAACCGAGCTGAGCTTAAACATAATTTTTTGTTCATTTATTAAACAAACTATTACAAACAAACTCGTAACAAAACGAACCAAGTTTAAACATATTTTTTTCGTTCGCTTATTAAATGAACGATCACGAATAAACTCATGGCCTAAATGAACCAAGCTTGAACAATAGATATTCAGATCATATCGGCTCGTTAAAAACTTTACTCCAAATAAGTGAGGGAGCAGAATGTTATATATACTACCAGATCGATGTTGTGTTTCAGCTCGAGCTGTTATTATCCATGTTGTAATTTTCTTTAGCTGCATGTAATCATCCGTTGTATCTTTGTCACCAATCTAATTAGCAGTTTCTGCATCAAAAGACCCGGCCTGAAATTTGTTATTACCATACACGTACATCTACCCAAAGGAGTTTATATGATTTAATTAAATTTTGAATTTTATGGAGTATAATATACTACATGTGCTTCCATTCTTTTATTTCAATTTCAATCGATTTGTTTAACACATTTGAAAAAAAAAAAAAAAAAAAAAAAAAAAAACATTCAGACAACGATAAACAAAACTGGAATAGAAATTAGCTAGGTTAGAGCCAGAAAGGAAACTAAATTTCATTATGTCCATGGGATGCATAGCATTAAAATAAATTGATTTTTTATGGCAGACACATAAGTAATCCATAGCAGCACAAAACCTGTGTCAAGGCGATGCTTTAAAGAAGGTTTGAGCTTTCAAGACGAGGACAAAGATACTCATAACGACGTCGTTTTATGGCTTTATACATGCACTGTTCCCTAGAGTAATGTAAGGGATCCGTTCACCCTGCATGCATGCCACTCGTAGTTAATATATATATAGAGGTTATAGTTTCACCCTATTTTATTTACTTTCGGGCAACCATTCAGATACACCGAATAACGCATATATGATTAATTGATGATAATATATAAAGGTGTATAAATCATAATCATTGATTTAAAAATACGTTGTGTGGTTTCTTATGTGTAAATGATTGTGACGGTAACGATAACATTATCCATCTTATTTTTCGTTTTTCATATTAATCATTCTTAGCATTCATATTCATATTCATATTTTTCAAAAACAAAAAATTAAAAAAAAATTCATATTCATATGATGTTATTATAAAATCAATGTTTAAATTACTAGGTAATAAGCTCTATCATAGTACTGAGACCTCAGGACGATAAGGCCTCGAGTTCAAGTTTTATCGGCTATATATATGAGTTATGCTTGTCAATTGTATTTAATAAGTTGTACGAAGGGCTTAGGAGTATAACTTGGTAGTAAAAGAACAATATGCTAGTTGTAGTGATAACCTTATATTTGATGGAGTGTGAGTATTCGATTTCGTAAAAGGTTCATTTTTCTCAGTAATAAGAGGCGTACATGTAACTCATTGCACACTGGATCTCTGAGCTATAACCCTCGATTTACATCCTCATGAAACGTACTCTAAAGGAATGATAGTCGACGCCCTTTAATTTGGGTCAAGGCTCAACCTAGCTTTTTAATTTTCTTTTCAAACAATGTACTAATCATTTGTACTTTTACAAATTTTCAAACACAAGCTAGGTACTAGAAGCATACACATATACATATACATCCATATTGTTCATTTAATGAATATATCCATCATGGCCATTCAGATAAACATTTATAACATAGTATGCAAATAAACTTCCAACACATTACACATATTGTAATAAACCACACCACTCTTTTGCATTTAGTTTAATTTATTTATAATCTCACTATATTTATAAGTGGAGTACAAACCTAATAACCCTCCCAAATTACCATTATATAATGCATATGCTTTTTAAAACTTAAAAGTATCGTTTTCAAGGCTGGATCCATAATCAACACTTTTGGAAATCATTGAGGCCACGTCAGCTTGTATATATTTTTCAAAAACCTGCAAACACACACAATAAAGATCTATGAAAAAAAAGTTAGGTCATCAAACATACATTTTGCATGAATAATATATATATATACCTTTTCTTGTAATGTGTAGTTGGCTGCACTTAGTATTCCTTCCTACATTGTAACATAAACACATAAAGTATTTAGCACATCACATGTTAGAAAATTAGGGAATAAAAACATTGTCGTTACATTCTTAAAAAAAAAAAAAAAAAAAAAATTTGACTCTCGTTACACATGAGCAAACGCCATCGCCACTGATGTATTCCATACTATTGTCCCCTGATTGATAGTAATATTTTAACGTAAGGAACATGGGCGGCTGCAGAAATTGTGTGACACGAATCAGGAATCGATAACGACACATCGTATTACAAGTTTCTAATGCATTATATAAAAAATATATGTATATTATGGGTCAAGAATCAATATTTGAAAATTTTTACGGATCAGTTAGTAGATATTAGTACATAAAAGATTTAAATAATGTAAAAAATACACTGAATTTTTTTTTATAATTATTTTAGATTTGGGTCAAGTGACCAAAATGCTTGGCTTTGCCGCCGCCCCTGGTAAGGAATGTCAGTATTTATGGCTTTTCTCCTGTAAAAAAAAATAGTTAATCACACATATATGTGATGACCAAAACAAATTTCGCGATACCATGTTTTAATGGTTGTGCCCGAAGCATTTTTGTAGTTGTAATTAAAAGGGGGAAAAACCTTCATCTTCAGTGAATGAATCTCTTGAAGCATCATGTCCATCTGCTGTTCAAATTTACTTTTATTAAGCAAGAGCCTAGAATTTCCAATAATAATTTAAATAAAGGATCGATGGAGCTTAAAAAATCTTGAGATATAAAAATAAAATAAAGTGTGTACCTTGGCTGATCTTATGTGACATATGAAATTCTCAAGATTTTGTTCAAGTAAATGTAGGTCATTCAATGCCATGGTGCTTGTTCCTCCTCCAGACATATATCTGCATGTGGCAGATCCGGATTTTTTTTATTCATGGGATTCATAATTTAGTTTTCAATTTTTTTTACGTTGTCCATTTTTTTTTTTTTTTTGTATATGTAAAATGCAGAGTTTTTTTTTTAATGCAGGTGTGCCTCCGGCATCTTGGATAAAAATATCATAGAAATTAAGGGAAAAAAAAAACTACTAAATGGCATAGACTAATTTATTTGATTTAATGTTTCAATACCTTAGACCTTTCTGGAGCAAGTTGATCTCTTGCTTTAGATTGTTAATCTCTTCCGTTGAGTCCTAAAACAAACATTCATTAGTTCTCTCTCTCTATATATATATATATGCCAAAATCCGACCACTCTTATATAGCTCGCGCGGTAAAATTATCCATTAGTCTATCGAGCTCTAAACAAGCTTAGAGCTCAACTACAACGGTTATAAAAATAATATTTTCTCGGAAATAGTTACCAGATCAATCCATGATCTTCGCCTAGACATATATATATATATATATATATATATATATAAAACAATTTCAATTAGGTACCTTAAAATCTGTATGAGTGCATCCTTCAGCTTGAACGACTCCCTCACCACAGATATCCATGTACCTCCCAATCAATCCTTGCATGGTTCTATAACGACCGAGAGTATGATATGATGCATGTCAATTGATACAACTTTTATACAATAATTATATTATAAGATTATGTATATATCCCTTCAAAAAAGGATTTATATATATATTAAAATAACATAAGGAAAGAGATTAAGGAGCATACCCTTTGGTAGCTAGTTCAAAGAGCTTTCCATGAGGAGAGAAAATGAGAAGGCCAATTTCGGCATCACAAAGCACCGAAAGCTCTTTAGCCTTCTTCAAGAGCCCTATTCGTCTCTTGCAGAAGGTTACTTGCCTATGCACCGGGTTCTCAATCTTCTTCATTTGGATCTTCCCCCGAACCATTTTATGTACCCCCCTTTTTTATTTTATTTTTTTGAAAGTTGCCTTTGAAATCAACCTCCCACTAGTTTGAACTAGCTTCGAGGGTGTTTCAATCTCTACACTCTTGAATGTAGACTTGTTCTAATGTTAATCTTCTTTTAATGGGATTCAGATTTATATAAGCAACCATTGGGGGTTCTCTATTAGACGAATCTTTATAAAAGAACAAGAATAATTTGAGCAGCTGATGTCACGTGGAAGCAAACCTTTTTTTTTTTATTACAACTACAAATATTATAATTCAAAGCGAATAGTGTGTGTGGGGGAGTTGCTTTAATTTGATGGGAATAATGTTCGTATGTGCCTATGTGGATTATTTGTGACGAAAATGTAAGTTGACCTGATAAATTTGTTGTGTTTCATTGTGATTCTTTTCCCAACTCACAAGTTGTCGTGTTAATTCATGTATAACGTTGTGAGCGGCTTGTTGATTGTTAGATATTTTGTTTGTTTTTCTGTTTGTGTTTTTTTTTTTTTTTTTTTTTTTTTTTTTTTTTTTTTTTTTCAATCATAATTTTCATATTTTAGTGATCGTTTATATCATAATGTCGTTCAAATAAGTGTTGTCGTAACAAAACGGGAAATGCCGCGGTAGGTCAATGAGGCCGTACCCAATCGTGTGGGCTAGGAGGCCATGGTTGGCAAAATCTGTCCCAAAAAAAAAATCATAAAATTATAGACTTTAATTAAAAACATATATATATATATATGTATATATATATATATATGTATGTATATATATATGTATGTATGTATATATGTATGTATGTATGTATGCGCGAAAACACCCAAAATAAATATTATTAAGGTAAATCAGAAGTACATGCAACAAGAATGCGTTCAGGGAGTGATGTTCCCTAATTCACAAAGCCTAAATAAGCTAAAACCTTCTGGGCTAAGATATGAGTCGACCTATTGCCAGATCTTTTAATGAAAGAAAATCCAAAAGCGAATCAAAAAAGCCTGCCAAATGTAAGCAATCATGAACCAAACAACCAAGAGAGGTGAGATCATCAACTGGCGACTGATGAAGGGGTTGAATGCATGAGAGGGAATCAGACTCCAAACATATAGAACGATAACCTCACTCGCGGGCCAAGAGGAGTCCCCTATAAATAGCACTAAGCTCCGCAAAATCAACATCAGAAGATCTGTCTAACCTGCCCGAGCAAGCACGCAGTAAATGACCATCCAACCCCCGAATCACGGCCCCATAAGCATGTTGGTGATTTAAGTATAATCACAAGCCATTGAGGTTATCGGGGTTTAGTACAAGGATGGTTATGCTCATAACGCTATGATATAAGTATGGAGGTGTGAAGTGCACGCTTATATAAGTGTTTACGAGTGTACGGATGTAAAATGAGCAAGTGGAGTTCGTAAAACAAACGGAAATTCGTTTTTGGAAAAATCAGTGTCACAGGCGCCAGCCTGTGAGCTTAAGCGGCCGCCTGTGATGTTATGCTTAGGAAAAAGTTGGATTAGCTTTTTTATTCGGTTTTACAGTGTTTCACAGCGCCGCTTTGCCTTCATAAGCGCCACTGTGGGTCCAAAAACTGAATTATTGGTGTCTCTTGGTCATTTTAAGTGGGTACAACCAAATGGAACCTTTTCATTTGGTGTCTATCACTTAAGGGACGAATTCCTTTGCTCTTTTTCAGATCCAAGTGCTATATACACGCAAGTTTACATTGTTAAACATAACAACAACAAATGTAAGCATCTTTGTTAGTCATTCTATATATCTTAAAACTTCTAAGTGCTCTTTAATCTTTTGTCCAGAGTTTAAAGGTTGTTCTCTCAGTTTTATCTCACTTAAATATTCGTGAAACCCGGGACAAAGTATAAGGGTCGAATAATTTAAGAAGGACATCGATTTATTCGTGAAACGGAGAGGTTCCAAGTCTTCTACATTTGCAGGAATTCAAGGCATTGTTGATCATCTTTACACCCTCAACTACAACATTCTTCTTAAATTATTGTTCTGATCACAATGGTGAATGCAAAGGACTTGATGATGAATTTCAGGAAACTAGACAAGTTTGAAGGCGTTGATTTTCGGAGGTGGCAAAGAAAGATGCATTTCCTTCTCACAACATTGAAAGTTGTATATGTTCTTAGCACTGATATACCAGAAGTTGATGATGATGCACCGTTGGAGGAATTGCGAAGGCGAAACAAATGGGAAAATGATGACTACATCTATCGTGGTCACATTGTAAATGGTATGTCTGATTCGTTATTTGATATTTATCAAAACTTTGCATCTGCAAAAGAATTATGGGATGCACTAGAAACTAAATACTTAAATGAAGATGCATCCGCTAAAAAGTTTCTAGTTGGAAATTTCATGAAATACATGATGGTAGATACACGGTCTGTAATGGAACAATTTAATGAACTTCTACGCATCTTAGGCCAGTTTGCACAGCATAAGATGGAAATGGATGAAGTCATTTCTGTCTCTAGTATCATTGATAAACTACCACCATCATGGAAAGATTTTAAGCATATGTTAAAACACAAAAAGGAAGAACTCTCCTTAGTTGAACTTGGTAGCCATCTGCGCATTGAGGAATCCCTCAAGGCGCAGGAGAATGTGAAATCCAAGGGAAAGGAAATTGATGAATCGACATCCATTCATGTAATGGAGGCCGGGGAGTGTTCCAAAACAAACAAGGGAAAAGGTAATGGTAAGAAAAAGAAACCATTCAAGGCTGGCGACAAAGAATCCGGAAAAAGGCCAAAAGGTGCCTGTTGGATTTGTGGCTAAACAGGGCACTACAAGGCTGATTGCCGAGTGCGGAAGAACGGAAAGAGTAAAGGTCCAGAACAGGGGTCGAAAGACCAAGGACCACCCAAGCATCAATGTCAGAATGTTAATTTTGGTATTAATTCGGTTGTGAATTATGTGCCATTTATTTCTGAAGCATTTTATATGCAGGATGATGATGTATCGTGGTGGATCGACTCAGGAGCAACACGACATGTATGCAAAGATCAAAGCTGGTTTGAAGATTTTGAACCGGTGAATGATGGCTCCATACTAAAGATGGGAAACGAGTCGATGACTATTGTAAAAGGCATTGGAAATGTTGTTTTAAACTTTAGTTCTAGAAAATTTGTAAAACTCTTTGATGTATTATTTGTTCCGTGCATCCGGAAAAAACTTGTATCCGGTGCACTTTTATGTAAATCGGGCTATAAACAAGTGTATGAGTCCGATAGGTATATATTATCTAAACATGGTGTGTTTGTAGGATTTGGTTATTTGTGTAATAATATGTTTATGCTTAATATTGTAAATAATAAAGTTAATCAAGTTATGCATATTTCTGATGTTAATATCTCAAAGTTGTGGCATGCTCGGTTAGGACACGTACATTATAACCGTATGCAAGTTATGTCTAAAAATGCATTAATTCCCCCGTTTGATATCAATGTGGATAAGTGTACTACTTGTATGCTTACTAAAATTGTAAGACAACCATTTCGTGGTGTTGAAAGATCGTCTACAATTTTAGAACTTATCCATAGTGATTTATGTGATTTTAATGCAACACCGTCTTTGGGAAATAAGAAATATGTGATTACTTTTATAGATGATAATACTCGTTTTTGTTATGTGTATTTACTTAATACTAAAGATGAGGCACTTGATAAATTCAAGATTTATAAAAGTGAAGTAGAATTACAATTGAATTCTAGTATTAAACGTTTTAACTGCCGATAGAGGTGGAGAATACTATAATCCAACCTACTTCGGTCGTGGGTATTATACACGAGGTTACTGCACCGTATACGCCACAACAAAATGGCATTGCAGAAAGGAAGAACCGTACTCTAAAAGAGATGGTAAATTCCATGTTGTCCTACTCGGATTCAAGAATGGATTTTGGGGTGAGGCCATGTTAACGGCCTCATTATCTACTAAACAAATTCTAATAAAAGAATTCTCACTACCCCGTATGATCTTTGGTTTAAAAAGAAACCAAACTTGAATTACTTAAAATTTTAGGGCTGTAGGGCGGTTGTTACACTTCCCGATCCTAAAATTAAAACTTTAGGAGAAAGAGGCATCGATTGCATTTTCATTGGATATGCGAGTCATTCCAAAGCAAATAGGTTTTATGTTATAGACCTAGTGATTCCGTGGCTGTACATTCGGTTATAGAATCACGTGATGCCATATTTGATGAGAATAGATTTACATCTATTCCTAGACCAAAGGGTATTGCTCCTACGATAGTTGGAGTGGAGAATGTGGAGAATAATGATTCTCAAGTCGAGCCTTCTGAACTTCGAAGAAGTAAGAGGGCTAGAATAGCGAAAACATTTCCACCGGATTTTGTTACTTATTTGGTGGAAGGTTCGAGAAATGAAGTTGGATATCAATACTCATATTGTTACAATATTGAGGATGATCCAAGAACATTTTCTGAGGCGATGGGATCTCAGGATGTATCATTTTGGAAAGAAGCCATCAACGACGAGATGGATTCCATAATGGGTAACAATACGTGGATTCTTACAGATTTACCACGTGGTTGCAAACCGTTAGGTTGCAAATGGATTTTCAAAAGGAAAATGAGAGTCGACGGTACGGTTGACCGATATAAAGCCCGGTTAGTTATACAAGGCTTTAGGCAAAAGGAAGGTATCGATTATTTCGATACTTATGCTCCCGTTGCTAGAATCTCCTCAATCAGGTTATTGATTGCCTTAGCCGCAATTCATAACTTGGTGATCCATCAAATGGATGTTAAAACAGCGTTTCTAAATGGAGATTTGGATGAGGAAATATACATGAAGCAACCGGAAAGATTTATTATGCCCGGTAACGAGCATAAGGTATGTAAACTTGTAAAATCATTGTATGGACTTAAACAAGCTCCTAAACAATGGCATCAAAAGTTTGATGAGGTTGTCTTGGCTAGTGGGTTTAAACTCAATCAGTCGGACAAGTGTATTTATAGTAGATTTGATGCTACCGGCAACGGTGTGATAATCTGTCTATACGTCGATGACATATTGATTTTTGGTACGAACCAAAATCAGGTAGATAAGTGTAAAGAACTCTTATCTTCTAGATTCTCTATGAAAGACATGGGGGAGGCAGATGTTATTCTTGGTATTAAAATTAAGAGAAATCAGGGAGGATTTTCACTAACACAGTCTCATTATATTGAGAAAGTGTTGAAGAAATTTAATAGTGAAAATTGTACTCCGGCAAATTCTCCCATGGAGCCTCATGAGAAACTTGGACCTAATAAAGGTGAAACCGTGAATCAGCTTGAATATTCACGAGTCATTGGTTGTTTGATGTATGCAATGACTAGTACACGACCGGATATTGCCTATGCGGTTGGAAAACTAAGTAGATATACGAGTAACCCAGGTAATTGTCATTGGAGAGCGGTTGTTCGTATATTGAGATATCTTAAGTCTACCAAAGACTTTGGTTTGACTTATGTTGCATATCCTTCGGTGATTGAAGGATATTCGGATGCTAGTTGGATATCCAATGTAGAAGATCATTCTTCTACTAGTGGATGGGTGTTTGTTTAGGTGGAGGTGCCATTTCTTGGGCTTCTAAGAAACAAACATGTATATCTAGCTCGACTATGGAGTCGGAGTTTATTGCCTTGGCAGCAGCCGGTAAAGAGGCAGAATGGCTTAGGAATTTGATTCTTGAAATTCCTTTATGGCCTAAACCAATATCACCAACATCAATCCATTATGATAGTTCCTCTACACTGTCTAAAGCTTATAGTCATGTGTATAATGGTAAGTCACGACACTTAGGCGTTAGACATAGCACGGTACGTGAGTTGATCTCTCACGGGGTGATATCGGTTATTTATGTGAGATCTCAAAGGAATTTATCTGATCATTTGACGAAAGGATTGGCTAAGGAATTATTACAAAAGTCGGTTGTCGGGATGGGTTTACAACCCGTATAAGTTTCTGATAATAGGACGCCCAGTTTCCCTTTGGTACAATGCCTTTTGCTAAATTCAATGTGGTAGGCCTGTTATTGGGAACTTGAGCACATGTATTAATCCCGAAGGTATGTGCAATAAACCTGTGAGGTTAGGTTGAAGTTTTACCTTCTTAATGAATCTTTTGAAAGTGCTAATGCAGGTGCACGGTAAATTAAAGACTCACCTATATGAGTATGAGGTTTGGCCGCTTCAAGGAAAGTTGGGTTAGCTTTCTATGTGCTCAAGAATGGATATGGACACAAGGCCGGATTTCAATAAATGGTGTGAAGAATAATACTCTGAAGTAGTCTCAATTCATGTGTATTGTTATGTACATGTATTCAAAATGTGTAAAGGGGTTCAATGCTTAGACACACCCCGATACTCGAATATTTGTGTGTAATAGTACTAGGTGGAAATTCAATCTTAGTGATATTTTCATTGAAGCATGAGTTGGTTTATATTATGACTGTTGTTTTTACTAAACCAAGGATTACACTTAAATTAATGGGGGAGGAATGTTGGTGATTTAAGTATAATCACAAGCCATTGAGGTTATCGGGGTTTAGTACAAGGATGGTTATGCTCGTAACGCTATGATATAAGTACAGAGGTGTGGTGTGCACGCTTATATAAGTGTTTACGAGTGTACAGATGTAAAATGAGCAAGTGGAGTTCGTAAAACAAACGGAAATTCGTTTTTGAATGTCGATGTCACAGCGCCACCAGAGCTTAAGCGACACTTTGTGAGCTTAGGCGGCCGCATGTGATGTTCTGCTTAGGCAAAAAGTTGGATTGACTTCTTATTCGCTTTACGGTGTTTCACAGCGCCCGCTGCGGGTGTGAAACTGAATTATTGGTGTCTCTTGGTCATTTTAAGTGGGTACAACCAAATGGAACCTTTTCATTTGGTGTCTATCACTTAAGGGACGAATTTCTTTGCTCTTTTTCAGATCCAAGTGCTATATATATGCAAGTTTACAATGTTAAACATAACAACAACAAATGTAAGCATCCTTGTTAGTCATTCTATATATCTTAAAACTTCTAAGTGCTCTTTAATCTTTTGTCCAGAGTTTAAAGGTTGTTCTCTCAGTTTTATCTCACTTAAATATTCGTGAAACCCGGGACAAAGTATAAGGGTTGAATAATTTAAGAAGGACAGCGATTTATTCGTGAAACGGAGAGGTTCCAAGTCTTCTACATTTGCAGGAATTCAAGGCATTGTTGATCATCTTTACACCCTCAACTACAACAAAGCACAAGTATCCACAGAAAGCGCCGCATCCACATTAACATTTACATGGATACCAATAGGCGGTTGCCAAGTAGTAGCTAGGCCACGACGCACTAACCGGCTCTCGGAGGGGAGACCGCTAGAGATCCGTATATTCCCCAGCATCTGACTCCGGAGTCGTAACAAGTCCGCCAATATATATATAAATATAGTGTACCAAACTGATTTATTTTGTTTAAGGTTCATTAATTTTTTATTATTATTATTTGTTTGTGTTAATGTTGAGTGGAAAGAAAATGATAGCCCACTCAATGTGCAATATCTTTATATTAACGTGCACAAAGATTCTTGAAGTACCAATCAGATTTATTTTAAGTTTGCTTTTCTCAACGCCTTCTGTCTTTACAAATTTTTGAAACTTTATATGCAGTTGATTAAGGTGTTTTAGCACCTTCTCCGTTGTACGGATTTTATTATAAAGAAAAATGTCTAATCGAAAATCGAATCAAGTACAAACCCATGAAGAGATCCTTAAAAGAGGAATAATACTGTCAAATCATAAGTAAAAGAGAAGACTTTGAAGGAACTCTTCGAGGCGTCGAATGATCGTTTATCTGCATAAAATGTATAGAGTAAGTTTTTTTGTCACACATTTTAAATTATTTCAAAAAAACCTCTTATAAAGTTACTTTTGAACTAATTAAAGTGAGTACGTATACAATGGGCACCCTCAAAAAAATTAAATAAAAAACTGCTATCGAAGTTATTTATTTTAAAATAAAAAACCATTGCATCCTTTACTATCAAAGTGTGCGGTATTGTCTACAACATTGCACAAGAATCATCGGGGTGTATGATATCATGTAACGCCCCTAACTCCAGGGTCTAGCAGCGCTATTTGAAACCTAATGGATTTTGTAAATGTTTATACTAGTCGTCATCGTTTGGCCTGAAAGAGTTAATCCGAGTTAACAATTTCAATATGTCTCACCCTTCAATAAATGTGGTGTTTCTCCAACATTAACAATGTAAGACTTTACATATCAAAACTTAATATTGAATATAAGTTGTACAATCACTTTACAAATTGTACAACAATTCAAGCCAATATAAAGTGGAAATACAAAAATCCCTTAAAACGAAACATAAAGAAAAGTGCTCAATTCAAACGGATGACGACAATATCTAAGGACTATTTCAATTCAAAAATCCCTTAAAACGAAACATAAAGAAAAGTGCTCAATTCAAACGGATGACGACAATATCTAAGGACTATTTCAATTCAAAAATCCCTTAAAACGAAACATAAAGAAAAGTGCTCAATTCAAACGGATGACGACAATATCTAAGGACTATTTCAAGTCGATCAGTAATATGCTGCTGTAGGATGAAAATGCATATGTTAAACTGAAATCAGTCATTACTCCATACTGTGTCTAGCAATATTATTGTAAAAGTAAACATCAAAACGTAAAGGTGTAACATAAGATAAAATCACAATAACGAAGGATTTTCCAAATTCCAAGTGAGCAGTTAACAAGAGTCGATAATGATAGAAAAGCAACATTATCATATAGTCCATTGATCAATATGCAAGAGAGACATTAATTATGATCAATGATCTTGAAATACTGAGTGGCATAATGTTGTGACTTGAAGAAAATCAGAATACGCAGACGGAAGGAAACACTGATGTTTTTATTGAATTATGCATCAAATGTTACAATGCTTACTCCTTTATATATATAGGAGATAAAATGAGATAAAACTAAATTCAAAATAATAAACTGAATTCAAAATAATTAATACTAACGATAATTTTTTTTATCTTATACTAATTTATTTAAACTATAACATTATCTATAGCAACCATATCTATCATTTTGGCATTTATCCATCAATTTGATTTTTTTCTTCTAATACCCTCCCTCAAACGAGGCCGAGTTTGGAGGTCGAGTTTGTCTTTGCACATTTTGGAGGGCATCTTCACTCCGACGGGTCTTCCGGAGTCAATAGTTGTGATTTTTGGAGGGCATCTCCACTACGGCGCACGTCTCTTTCGGCTCTTCCGGAGTCCATTAGTTTGTTGTATTGAAAAATTGATTGGCTGATTATGATTTCGGCCTCAAATTGGACTGCTGCACTTGATCTTCATTTCTAATCACACTAAAAAAAATAGAGATGAAGTAGATGCCAAAAGAAAAATACCGTTGCTATGACCAGATTTTTTTTTTTCATAACAGTTAATAAAATATTTTTGACTCCAAAAAAAATATGACGCACAAGGCTGCTGTTTTTTTTTTTTTGTTGTTGTTTTTTTTTTATAGGTTTTTGGCAGGAAGGACATATTTAGTAATTAATCAGCCAAGACACTCTGAATTAATCGGAGACAAAAACAATATAAACTTACCACACTACCCTTTTATTTATTTTTATAAATAAATCTGAATTTCCTCTTTTTTTCCTTTCTTCCTCCGTCCATCACAGCAACAGCAGCAACACCGGCCTTTCAAATTCATCTCCACCCATCAACAAAGAATAACAGCGGGAACTCCGTCCCATCAACAAAGAACAACAGAACGGAAACTTCCTCCTTTTTTTTTTTTTTTCCTTTCTTCCTCCGTCCATCAACAAAGAACAACAACAACTCCGCCCAAATTCATCTATGGTGCCTTCTAAATCTTGATTGCAAAATCAAGTTCGACTCCTACCACACAAGCCGTGTAAATCGAATCAATTTTGATCTTTCCATATTCAAAGATGATTCGCTTTGTAATTCAATTTCATTCAAATTTCCTGCAACGGATCCTCCGACATTCGGAAGGGATTAATTCAAATCACCGCTTTTATCGCAACCAAATCGCTTACGATTTCGAAAGGCCGTGTCTTGATTATATGCGATTTGAACAACCACGCTTTTTTAAACGGATATGGAAGGCTTGATGAAAGAAAGCTGCCATTTTTGTGCTAATTGAATCGAAGATCTGAATGTTTGAACAATTTGGGGAGGAGAAGCAGGGGGTTGGGGAGGAGAAAGAGAGGTGACGGCTGTGCCGCCGGAGCTTAACGGTCGGATTTGAACGCCGGGAAGCAGATCGCAATTTTTTTATTTTTTGTTTTTGAAAAAGTTTAGGGTTGTTATTACATTTTACGGTCATTACTTACTTGTTTTAAGGTACATACTACTTTTTTCATTGGATGTTACGACATTTTTACGGGGCAGTTACTAATTTTTTTTAGGCTTTTAGTACTTTTCATTTGATGTTACGATATTTTTATGGGATGTTACTACTTGTTTATGAGATGTTACAACATTTTTACGGACTGTTACGACTTGTTTACTGGCCGTTACTATATTCTAAGGATCACATTATTTGTTTATTGACCGTTACGACATTTTACGGTTATTACTACCTTTTTTTAGGTATTTACTACTTGTTTATGGATGTTACAACATTTTAATGTTACGGGTCATTATCTCGCTACTGACATTTTACGGTACATTACTACTTATTTTTTAACAAATAAGGGTTGTTACTAATTGTTTTTAGACCACATTACTTTTTCATTGGATGTTACTGACATTTTATAAAATTTTATTACTTGTTTTCGATCGTTACTATTTGTAGAAGGGTAAAAAGTAACAAGGGTATTTTTGTCCAAATATTTTGTTTTTGTCCTTTATAACAAATTGAAAAATAAGAATGTCCTCACTCCATTTATGTGTTTTTGTCGTCAGTAATTTCTTTTCCCATTTTTTAAGCAAACGGAAGCACCAATAATATTATGACACTAATGATTGAAAGGAAAAAATGAGAATAAGACGAAGTGGTCAAAACCAGATCTCTCTCTCTCTTTTTTTTTTTTTTGATCCACAAAGACAAATTGCATAACAACACATAAAAGAATAGATGCAGTCCTAATAAAACAGATGCGAACGAAAAACACACGGCTAACGTAATATATATATACGCGGCTAATCAAATATGATGATTGCAAGAAGGATAACTATGATTGCAAGAAAGATATTGTGCAGGATTGTTTTTTTTTTTTAATATAAAAAAAGAAGATCGGGCGAGGGTTCGAGTGTCTTAACATTGATGAACCCTCGCCCGATCCTCCACCACTACTCCATCTCGCCAAATTTGAGTCCATCCATGCATGAGTCAAGTTTCAGATCTTTATTCTTTGTTAGGGTGGTGTCGATCTTTATTATCCTCACCTTAAATAATTTCTTTTAGTAGATTTTTTATTTCAATGAATAAATGATCTTAAATATAGCGTCATTATTTTTTTATTTTGTGTCCCAAAAAAAAATGAAAGGTCGAGCTGCATCTATACCATTTTTGGTCCAGATTTTTAGGTATTACCTATAAATATATAATTATTTTTTTTCATATAGCAACAATCCTCTTTCGTTTGGCATCCATTTTATCGGATTAATTAGATTCAAAAATGAAGACAGTAGATTCATAAATGTAGACAGATCCCTTCATCGGACGTTGCAAATGATAAATCAACGTTGCGGTCATCAGATGGAATTGAAAAGATTTTTCGACAAAAAAAAAAAAAAGAAAGAGCCGCGGGATAAAGCCAAGAGCCAAAAGAGTCAGGAGCTAAAAGCCGTGAGTGTCAAAAAAGTTGTATCATTTTCTTCGTTGACAGGCAAACGTTGCCTCCAACCCCAGCAACGTTTGAGGAATGGTATTAGAAGATAAAGTCAAGAGATAAATATGATTGTCAACAAAATGATAGAGTTGTTATATTTAGATGAATCTATTTTTAAATAAATGATAAATTAATTTTAGATTTATCTAAGATTTGAACAGTTGTTTATCTTTAGGAGTTTTGTTTTTTAATTTAAATTTGCTCAATTCTCTTCTATCTATAGAGAGAAGCATTGTAATCAATTTTATCAATTCAATAAAACAGTTGTTTAGAGTCTTCCGTCTGTGTTTTCTGATTTTCTTTATGACTTAGTGAAGAAGTCGTGTGTGTATATATATACACACACACAAAACCTAGGTTTTGGGGATGAGGCCCCTCCTCTTATATGGGTTTGGGCCTATGTTTTCTACATGGTATCAGAGACACCCGTTATTATGCAAGTGTTGGCCTCTTTGTTGGCCTTGAAAGTACCCAGACCCACACTTGAGGAGGCGTGTTAAAGTATCCCACATTGGGAACTTGTGATTGTGTAACCCACCATATTAAGCGATGGACTTCCCTCACCTCATAACCTAGGTTTTGGGGATGATGCTCCTCCTTTTATATGGTTTGGGCCTATGTTTTCTACATTCTGCAGATAAAAACTTCACGGCATTCTGCAGATAAAAACTTCACGGTTCATCCATTGGCTCGTCGCCTAGGGATTACCGGGTAGCAAGTGTTCATCTTAAGCGAAATATCCCGAACGCAGTAAAGCCCGGGAGCTTAGACTAGCATGGCCGTAGTGTTGCTTTATTTGTAAATATTGTGTAAATTCTTTGCGATGTAAAGCTTGTACTCTTTAAGTTTTTTAATAAAATATCCGGCTTCGACCAAAAATATCCCGAATGCAGTAACAATCATAATAATTTGTGCAGGTATAAAAGAAGCTTGAGGCTTGTCGTCAGATTTTTTGGCATCGCATTGATCGTTTCCACTTTAAGAACAAAAAGATTATAAATAACTGAGAGATTTATAATACAATTATCTTTATACAACCAAATCCGTGGATAAAATTACAAACCGTTGTAGGATAAAAAATAAAGATAAAAAAAATAAAAGAAGAAGAAGAAGAACAAACCTGATATAATGAGAATATATACTATAATATAATAATTGTACACTAAGTTATATGTTGTTGGTGAATATTATTTTTCGCTATATATTCAATGCTTATTTATAGCTTTGAATTTTTCGTCCGCAATGTCCAGTGCAAATAATCCATGTTTGCAAAGCCTCTTTTTATTTGTTTTGGAGCAAAATAAAAAAATGAAAAATATTAAACATCGAAAGAGAAATTAAACGAGGAAAATAAGACATTCGTACTTATTGCTGTTAACATACATACATACATTAGTACATATATGTGTGTATAGCAGTATAAGTTTCCTATATATATGCATGCCTTATTAATGTACGTTTCATAATTTTTTTTTCCTGATGAGATGAATATAAGAATATAACAATGATTTCCACATATGCTGGTTATATGGTATATACATTGACTTTATTTTTTTTTTTTAATAAATATTTAAGCGTAGGAAGTAGATTTTTAAATCAATTCAAAGGACGACTTAACCTGGTGCATCGGTCTAGTAGTAAGTTAGACTATAACCTGACATGGAGACCAGTATTCGAACCTCGTTAGGGGCAGAAAGGACGAGGTGAAAATCTTTCTTCAAAAAAAGAAAAAAGTGAAAATCGTCGCAGACAATAAATATAAAACACCAGGAAAATATAAAAACATCACCGGGAACAGTCACCACAGGTACGCTGAATCAAGAGAGTTTATTAGTATTTAGTTTCATTTTTATCCCCTAGACTACGTCGTCGTTGTCTAAAATTCACTCTTTAGTGGTTGCCACTCAAAATATGTCAAATAAGTTAGAATGATTGGGGAGACGGCCACTCTGTCATACCCCTGCAAAAAAGGAAAATAAGAAACATAAACATTGCCGATCAATATTTTTTTTTTTTTCCAGTGGAGTCACCGAAGCCTAAATTAAACATCAAAACGACATTTTTAACAACAACAATATATCGTTTTAATATTAAAAATAATTCTCCGGATCTCAGTGTAGTCACACGACCTACCCTTAGTATGAATAGATCCGCCAAGGTTGCAATCAGCGGTGGTTCTAGAATTTTTGTTTTCAGGTGGTTCATGAATTTTTCAAAGTAATCTTTTTTTCCTTAGGCAGGTACCCAGGGGCAGATGCACATATAAGTAAATGGGATCCACGGACCCCGCTAAAAATAGGAATACCTTATATTTTATCTATAGAAAAATATTTTGGACCTCGTGAAAAAAATATAGTTACTTTATAAAATATTTACGGACCCCGCTGCGGGTACCTATTATGTTTTAAGGGGGTCCATAGTTCCCATTACTCGTATGTAGATCCACCAATGAAACGCCTAATAGTTATACCTGCGGCCTCCTAATAGAAAGAAAAATATAGTAATGCGATCTCACAATTAGAGTTAGATGGAAAAAAAAACCGTATATAATATTGAATATAAGTTGAACAAACATTCATTATATAGCAATTCCAGCCAAACATAAAACAAAAAGACTGTAATCCCTTGAACCAAAAAAAAAAAAAAAAAAAAGTGAACAATTCAAATAGGAGATTTGTCATTGTTGAGAGACAATGGAGAACAACTATATATTTCAGCTCTAAAATATGCATTTTCACCAACTGTAAAGTTGAAAAAAATGCATATACCAGACATAAATTATTCTTTTCTACGTAACATAAAACGAGAAATCACAAACTGGTTTATTACGATGGATATGTTTATATTTAGATAAATATTGATAAATATTGTATTTGATTTAGTAGGGGTAGTTTGAGTATTCTGTGTAAAGTTAGAAGCCTTGGAAGTGGTTATAAATATTGTACCGTGTGATTGATGATGATATACGAAATATAATTGACCGAAACTTGACATGGTATCAGAGCTAGGTTCTAATTTATACCGTTCGATTATTCTTGTTATTCGTTGAATTCTTCTTCATCTATAATGAATGATATTGTCGCCGGCGGTGGCGTCCATTAGACTTCACAGAACTATGGTCAAGTTGCTCTTTTTTTTTTTTTTTTTTTTGAAGCTGGAAGAACTTCTATGGCAGCCGGCGGTGGTGAGGCTATGAAGAAGAGCGATATTGGCGCTAAATCAACCGCTGAAAACGCTGCGGGATTCTACGATCATTGCGGGAGGAACAGGGCTGCTCCAAAACTCATGGCGAGCACGATGATCGAAACCGTTCAAGACATCATGGCCGTAGCAACGGCCGGCCAAATGAAGGAGGTGACCATACAACCTGCGGTAAGTAGGATGCGAAAGGAATCTAGAAAAGGAGCGGATTCTCGGCCGTGTCGATCTCACCGGTTCCGGTAAATGAAGCAGCTTTGGGCTCGCCGAATGTGAATTCCGGTGGCTTGAAGCAACCTGAGACAGCCGAGCTGGCTGGTTTATCCAACTTGATGCCGGAACAGTGGCAAGGCATACTCGAGATATTGAGTTGTGCTAAACCTAAAAATCGTTTAACAGGTTAAGGTTCGTGGATTATTGATACCGGGGCCACTCACCACGTGACCGGTGACCGAAAATTATTAATTGATTTACGACCTATTGAACATTGTTCGATTGGCTTGCCGGATGGGAGTTCGTCATTCTGCTGATGATCAAATTCTGTACTCCTTTACTCCATCACCATACCCCACAAATACTCCTTTCTTGCCTCTTGGTTCCTGTTTCCCTTCACTGACATGATAGCAAACTGTGCTTCCAAATACCCTTAGAACTGAATAATCTGTAGGCTGCCTGACCACATTTCAACTGGTGTTTTGAGATTGATCCCTGTCTGAGGACTCTTGTTGATTAAGTAGCAACCTGTGGTAACAGCCTCTGCCCAAAATCTCCTTGACAAACTAGCATGAGAAAGCATGCATCTTGCTCTCTCCAGAAGAGTTTGATTCATTCTCTCAGCTACACCATTTTGCTGAGGTGTATTCCTAATCATGCGATATCTAGCAATACCCTCAGATTTGCGAGAATGTATCAAACTCACCCAGTAAATTCCGACCATTATCTATACGAAGCCTCTTGATCTTCTTTCCCAACTGATTTTCAACTAGAGCTTTCCACAGCTTGAAGTTATTAAGTGCTTCACTTTTGTGTTTCATCAGTACCACCCAAGTCATCCTTGAATAGTCATCTATGAATGACACAAAATATCTGTGACCACCCAATGACTCCACCTTTGATGGCCCCCAAAGAATCGTAATGAATGTAATCAAATGATGACTTTGTGTTGTGTACCCTTTTTGAGAACTTGCTCCTATGAAGCTTCCCAAACACACAATGCTCACAAAAATCTAGATTCTTGGCCTTACACTCCCCAAGAAGATCTTTCTGAGAAATAACCTGCATCCCCCTTTCACCCATGTGACCCAGTCTCATGTGCCACAGTTTTGTATGCTATGACTGATGAATCTCAAAGAGATGCCACAAAGAAAGAAACCAAAGAACAACTCGACCCTTGTAATATATACAGAGTCCCTTGCTTGACTCCCTTGAGAACCTCAACTGAGTTTTTATAGACACTCAGCACACCACTTCCCCCCTTAAAACTGAATCCCCTACTGTCCAAAGAACTGAGAGATACCAAGTTTTTGGTCATTTGTGGAACATGTCTAACTTCACTCTGTTTACAAAATCTTCCATCCTTTGTCCTCAATCGAATCGAGCCAATTCCAACTACCTTGCAGACCTTGCTATTTGCCATGATATATGACCACCATCTATCTGCGATAACTTGAGAACCACTCTGCGTGAGGGCAAATATGAAAGGATGCTCAGAGTCGAGTAATCCACACATCGCTTGATGTCTTTGACTCTCCCGCCACTAGAACCATGTCCTCCTTCGATCATGCCCGGTTTCTCACAAAGTAATTGTGCAAAAACTGTTCTCTCCTGTTGTTTCTTCCTCTTTGGACAATTGGACTTCTAATGTCCCTGCTCCTTACAGTAATTGCAAACATCTGTGGATTTAGGGCCTTTGGACCTTGTCTTCATGGAACTTTTCTTCCTAGACTGACCATGCTCTTTTCCACTCTTCCAAGCATCGACTACTAGTCCAACAAATTTGATTGTCTGCCGCTCCAATTGCCTTTATGTCTCAGCTCCCTGGCATGTAAAGCTGACCTTACATTCTCTAAAGCAACTGTATCCTTCCCAACTATGAAGGACTGCACAAAGTTCTCATAGGAAGTTGGTAGTGAAACCAGCAAAATCGAAGCAGCATCTTCATCCTCAATCTTAACATCAATATTCCTGAGATCAAGTAATATTGTGTTCAGCTGATCAAGATGATCTCTCAACTGAGTCCCCTCATGCATCCTCAGGCTGAACAGCCTCTGTTCAATAGCAACTTGTTGGTCAATGACTTAGTCATATACAGGCTTTCAAGCTTCAATCATAACTTGGCAGCGGTGTCTTCCTCAGCAACTTCTGTGATAACATCATCAGACAAGCACAACATGATGGTTGAATGTGCTTTCTCCTTCAGATTGGCATAATCTGCAGAACTGGCATCCCCTTTACTAGATAAAGGAGTCCACAATCCTTGTTGATTTAACAAGGCCCGCATCTTGATTTGCCACAGACTGAAACTGTTCCTCCCTGTAAATTTATCAATCTTTATGTTCATTGTTGACATCCTTCTTGTTAAAGAACAAACCTTTGGTCATAAAATCCTAGCACCGGTCAACGGTCTTGGTGAAGATCAACTCTGTTCACCTGCAACTCCTCTCTGAATCCTGAACCTGACACTCTGATACCAGTTTGTTAAAACACACAGACGAGAGACTTGCAATTTAAGAAGGATTAAAACAGATAACAATGCAAACACAAAGTATGGCGGTATTGATAAAACACAGAAACAAAAAGAACACAGTGATTTAACGTGGTTTCCGGCGTTGTGCCGACTACTCCACGGGCAGAAAATGAGATATTTTACTATGCATAAAGTTACAAGGTATTCCTCACAAAGTGAAAGACACACTCTTGAAAGACATACATTTGCATTGATTACATCATTGGTATTTATAGACACAAGTCCCAAACCCTAACCGCCAAAGATCTTTGTCGAAACTTCCATAAATGCCATAGATGTGGACCCTAGCTCCAGCTGTTATCCACATGACAAAACTCAGTTCAAAACTGACTCTCCCAGACTTGTAATCAAGTGCTCAGATGTAGAACTTAGCTATACTCAGCAAAACTCAACAGATCAGAACTGACTGCTGACTTCAGAAAAAACTCAGTTGCACTTCATCAAACTGACTTTCACAGAATTGAATATACTTGTACTGAAACTAATCATCATTCTAAGTCTTCAGTTTCTCAGATTAGTTCCACCAGAATATTTATCAGTTTAGAAGTCATGTCACCAAAACTGACATTTATATATGTAGCAAAATTAGAACTTTAATTTCAGTCTTAAATTTTTTTCGGACAGGTTGGATTAAATTTTTAGGCATTATAAACGGAACGGTGTAGTTTAAAATTAAAAAAAAAAAACTACAACTAGATCAATTCCATTCTTAATTTCATTCTAATTTGTTCTCCTAGCTTCACCCTCTTCCTCTCCATTTTCATGTATCATCGAAAAAACCTTTCATACTCTGAATCAACACAATTTATTTTCTTAAATACATGCATATGAAGCTGTTTTATTGATCTCATGCACTATGTTGAAATATATATAAAGAATTAATTATTTACCTCTTTATCGGTTTAAATTTTTCAAAGAGATAATAATTCAGCAGACTATGTCGACGTTGTCTAAAATTCACTCTTTTGTGGTGGTCACTCACCATATGTCAACTAAGTTGGAATCATATGGTGTTGAGAGATATTCTCACACTCTTGATTACCTAAAAGAAATATAGTAGCGCCTTTATTAACACCAATTGTTTTTAGTATAACGGTAAGCGTTTGTTCTTAACATGGTATCAGAACCAGAAGTCACGAGATCGAACCCTGGTTGGAGCATTGAGCATTATTTTAAAAAAAAATTGTGCAAGTGTTGGGAGAGATTGTCCACACATGAGAGGGGGTGTTGGGAGAGATTCTCACACTTTTGAATGCCTAAAAGAAATATAGTAGCGCATTTATTAACATTAATTGGTTTTAGTGAAGGACAAAATAAGATACAAAATGGGAAAAAATGACAAGAAAAAAATATAGTGGTTGAGAATGACAAATGTAGAAATTGTGCAAGTGTTGGGAGAGATTGTCCACACATGAGAGGGGGTGTTGGGAGAGATTCTCACACTTTTGAATGCCTAAAAGAAATATAGTAGCGCATTTATTAACATCAATTGGTTTTAGTGAAGGACAAAATAAGATACAAAATGAGAAAAAATGACAAGAAAAAAAGATAGTGGTTGAGAAGGACAAATGTTGTTACTACAAGTAACATGTAGTAATAGACGCGTTTTTGCCCTTCTCAACCACTATCTTTTTTTATTGTCGTTTTTTTTCCATTTTAGATTAAAAACAATCATCAACAACAGTTTCCTTAAAACAAGAAGGTAAACATTGGCGTGCCATTTTATATGTTAGGGGCAAAATCAAATGAATATATTAAAGCCGGTCATGATTGGTGTAATAGTTATATATATAGTTATATATTTTGCCTCCAATCCCGGTTAAAATTCATAGGAATATATTAGTGAAAAAATCAATACTGTATTTTTTTATTTTTTTATTTTTGAGTGGAAAATCAATACTGTATTAAACGGATGAATTTTTAATATTTTGAATTTTGTTCTATCTACCTCTCTTCCTTCATTTCTCCTCCAATTGTCGAAAAAAATTAAACCTACTCTAAAGGCCAACTTAAGTGGAACACTCAACAATCTTAATCGGACCATAACTTAAAATTGAGCAATGATAATACCACAACATTTATTCATAATATTGTTTCACAACATATGTATTTTAGCAATTGGTCTAACCTAATAATTTGATTTAAAATATATTTTTTAAATATTACTACATGATATGTATCATTTCAACATTGATATGTCAGAGTGATTGTCTTCTTGTCATTAATTCCCACCCGTTTGATTGATTCAAAGTGACAACGATGAAAGAAGAAATTGGAAAATCAGGTTGCGTCAGGCCGACACTTCAGAATCGTCGCCACGCTTTTCCGACATGGAAAATCGTGTAACGTAAAGATCCTACGTTCAAACGTAAGGATCCTTACGCCCAAACGTAGCGATCCTTACGCCCAAACGTAAGAAATTCAAACCAAATCTCATATAAAAATCACTCAACACGCATTCCTTACGCTTAAACGTAGAGATCTCTACGCTTAAACGTAGAAATCCTTACATTTAAACGTAAGGATCTCTACGTTTAAACGTAGAGAAATTCTTGTCCATTCAAAAAAAAAAAAAAAAAAAAATTTTTAATATTTTATTGACATTCTTCTCCGACTGGAATATGTGGTTTTCATGCGCCGGTAATTTCTTCTCCGCCATTGATTCTTCAAGCTCAGCAAATCCATGAGAGTGTTATAATTAGAAACAGAGAAATTTACGTTAAATAGAATAAATTAAATAAATTTGAGAAACAGAGAAAGAAACACTTCACAGTAGAGAAAAAAACACTTCACAGATCTTTTTTTTCTTAAAAGGAATAATATTTAGAGAAGTGATGTAGGGATAAAATTAAATAATAATCATTATAATTTGTTGAGTGTTCATAATTTTATTTTATTTTTTAAAATTACAGGATTTGTTATAGCAAAACAAAAAAAAATTATCTTGCAAGATTTTTGCTTACAAATGTTAAATAACAAAATGTCAATAAAATATAAAAAAAAATAAAAATTGAATGGACAAGAATTTCTCGCGTTTAACGTAGGATCCTTACGCTTAAACGTAAGGAATGCATGTTGAGTGATTTTTGTATGAGATTTGGTTTGAATTTCCTTACGCTTTGGGCGTAAGGATCCTTACGCTTGAACGTAAGATCTTTACGTTTACCTGATTTTCCATGTCAGAAAAGGCATGACCTGATTTGCAAGTGTCAGACCTGACACAACCTGATTTTCCACTTTCTGCGATGAAAGAGTGTGAATGATGTGTGTGTGTGTATGTAAAAATAATGAGGGAAAGAGGGAAAAATCCAAATTTTGACCTAAAATAAATAAATGATATTTTTTTTATTTGTAAAAAAGATAAAAAAAAATTTAGACGGACAAAAATACCCCCTTATATGACGCGCTGCACCTGGACGTCCCTCATTGATGCGCGCTGCGTGCTTCAACTTTTTTTTATTTTATTTTTAAACAACCGTAACTTTTGATTTAGAACTCCGATCATCAAAAAAATTTCACCAAAATTCATATTTTTTCTTCTTCTTCATTTTGATTTCATACGATACCCTTTCGACGTAAATTTTGAAAGATGAAAAAATATTTGCATTAATCGGAGCGTTTTCCTTATAAACGACCATAACTTTATTTAAAACACCGATCATCAAAATTCTTTCACCAAAGTTTATATTTCTTTTTCTCTTCATTTTGAGATCTCATATGATACCCTTTCGACGTAGAAAGATGAATTTAATCGCAGCGTTTTACACTAACACGATGCTCGATGATCACAATAACAAAGATCACATTAACACGTTTTATTAACAAACACAATGACACCATTACCATTAATAGTATGCGATTATCCAAAAATAATGGACTCGTCAAGCTTTACAACAACACCGACAATCTATATTCCTTTATGGATTAAAACGAAAACTAACCGTAAACTAAATATCATTTAGACAATAATGTAATCACATTAACACCCAAAAAACTTGTGTATTTTGAAATAACACATTCAATCACAATTAACACATTCATTCACAATGGAAGAAAATTACAACATATATGATAATTAAGTTACATCAAGGAAAGAATTATCTAAGCACCTAAAAACCTCGACAATGTCGATTGCTACCATCATCTTCTTCTCCAACTCTACACCAAATTGTTTAACATTTTCTCAATAAAGCCAACATCTACACCAAATGGTTTAACATTTGTACCCTATCTCAATTCACACATCATTACCAAGAGCATTAGCCTCTTCTTAGAACATTAGCTCCAAAGCTGTCAAACCACAGAAAACCTGGTTTTTTGCTCGAAGCATTACAAGTTTGGTTATGACACCAAATGGCTGGAACAACCGGAGTAAGTCATTCTGCAGAAGCCATCACAAGAATAAAAATGATGCAATGAGTAATCAGTGCACCTGTCTAATAAAAGATCTTTTATAATTAAATTCGATCTCTTACGATAAGTTAATTTGTTCGTTCACAATAGGACTTTTTGGTAAAATTAGGATTTTAGTCCTGTAACTTGGCATATTTTGGATTTTAGTCATGTTCCTGCTGGTGAGGAAAATGGTCCTCTAACTTGTTTTTTTTTTGGAAAAATAGTCCTATCCGCCTGAAATAGCTGACTAGGCACCGGAATCTTTAAAAAAATGCTTACGTGTTCTCCTTCCAATTTCCCCCAATTTCATCCATCCAAATCTAATTCCTAATTTACTACTTTGCATCTCCCGTCTAATCCTCTTCCATCTTCTTCCTCCATTTACTACCTCCCATTGGGCCGGCCATTACGTTTCCGATGGGATCGAATAAAATCAAATGATCAAAGGCAAGACCACCAAAACTCACAGCATCAACATCGAAGCAAGTTCAAACAACTGGATCGTGCTCACTTGCGACACCACTACCTTAATCTCTTCTGTTTCTGGCGATGATGTTTTCATTTGAGGAGGAGAAGCCTAAAAACAAATCATAGAGAATTTAATATATAAATAAAAAAAATAAAGAGATGAAGATGAATAATTAGACGGGAGATGCAAAGTAGTAAATTAGGAATTAGATTTGGAAGGAGAAATCATTTTTTTAAAGTAAAATGGGATCCACAGCCACATAGGATTCAATGTGGCAGCCTAGTGGCTGCCACGTAAGCATTTTTTAAAGATTCCGGTGCCTAGTCAGCTATTTCCGGCGGATAGGACTATTTTTCCAAAAAAAAAACAAGTTAGAGGACCATTTTCCTCACCGGAGCAGGAACATGACTAAAATCCAAAATATGTCAAGTTACAGGACTAAAATACTAATTTTGCCGACTTTTTTCGATCTGCAACAAAACATAACTTACAGGAACACACTTCTGATCATCATCTACCTATATATTTCACTGGAAAATTATGAAAGATAAAGATTTAAAAAATAATAATTCAACAAAGTAGAATATATCATCATCTATATTACTCAACCCAAATTAATTCCAAAAGATTACATCGATCAAATTCTCTTGCTCATGTAACCATTGATATAAGATAAAGAAACACAGTTTACAAATTGATTTGGGGCCCTTTATTCAAGACCAAGCACGTTTCAATTTTCTTGTTGCTGATAAATGAAGGCAGAGGTGGAGAACTAGGGGGTTATTGGAATTTTAGTCTTATAACTTTCCCCGTTTTTATAAATAGTCCTCTTTTTGCGCCGGTAGCATTTTCAGTCCTATAACTTTCTATTTTCTGGATTTTTAGTCCTTTTTGCCTAATCATCGCCGGCGCTCCGGTGAGATGGCTTAGGTGGCTGCCAAATGTATTGTGGGACCCATAAAATATGATGTGGCTGATTCGTGGCATGTGGGGCCCATTTTGAAGAGTTGAAAATGCGCCGGTTGCATTTTCAATCCTATAACTTTCTATTTTCTGGATTTTTAGTCCTTTTTGCCTAATCATCGCCGGAGCTCAGGTGAGATGGCTTAGGTGGCTGCCAAATGTATTGTGGGACCCATAAAATATGATGTGGCTGATTCGTGGCATGTGGGGCCAATTTTGAAGAGTTGAAAATAAAAATGCGGCTGAAGAAATTCAAACCCATGACCTTTTGGTCATTTTTCAATCAGCTTACCATTACACTACATTGAATACTTTGTTTGAACTAGAACTAACAAATATAAGTACCAAGTATTATATGTGAATAAATTCGATACAAATTATGTATGTTACGTACGTGTGTGTGTGTATATATATATATATATATATATATATATATATATATATATATATATATTTATGTATATATATACGTGCGTGTGTGTATATTTATGTATATATATATATATACGTATTTGTGTGTATATTTATGTATCGAATTTATTCACATATAATACTTGGTACTTATATTTGTTAGTTCTAGTTCAAACAAAGTATTCTATGTAGTGTAATGGTAAGCTGATTGGAAAATGACTCAAAGGTTATGGGTTCGAATCCCCTTAGCCACATTTTTATTTTCAACTCTTCAAAATGGGCCCCACATGCCACGAATCAGGCACATCCACATCATATTTTATGGGTCCCACAATACACTTGGCAGCATCCTAAGCCATCTCACCGGAGCTCCGGCGATACATTTTTATTTTCAACTCCTCAAAATGGGCCCCACATGTCACGAATCAGGCACATCATATTTTATGGGTCCCACAATACACTTGGCAGCATCCTAAGCCATCTCACCGGAGCTCCGGCGATGTTTAGGCAAAAAGGACTAAAAATCCAGAAAATAGAAAGTTATAAGACTGAAAATGCTACCGGCGTAAAAAGAGGACTATTCACAAAAACGGGGAAAGTTATAGGACTAAAAATCCAATAACCCCGGAGAACTAGCTTGGAGACGGCGAAACGACCAAAGGAGGAAGAATAACCGGAGCTGGATGGAGGTAAACGCCGCCTTCGCCGGCCGATTGATGATGGTGCAAATACAGAAGGTAATCTGATATGGGAAGAAGAAGAAGAAGAAGAAGAAGAAGGGGAGAGGGCTGCTGCGTGTTCATCTTTTACCTGTTGCAATGTGAACAACGTGTTCATCATTTGTCAAATAATAAAGATATTTTGGTCCAGCCAATATTATTTTGTCTTTATTGCAACTAAAAAAAAGAGTGGATTAACGTTTAATATAGGAGAGAAACATGGATTTATAACTAATTTTTCCAAAAATAATGTAGTACTTGACTTTTTTTATCTTATCGGATGCCCCCAAATGGACCAATACTTGACTTAAGTTAATGAGAAGAATTTCATTTGATTTCGCCCCAACATTTGACAATCGTATGTCAATGTTTATATTATTACTCCAACCATGCATGGCCGGCTTTATTAAATTCCATTTGATTTCGCCCCCTGCATTTGACAATCGCACGCCAATGGTTATTTTTTGACATACATGCCAATATTGATATGGTACTGGTAATGATCTGAGTTTGATACTAATTAAAATATTGGCAAAAAATTGCTAATGTAGTCCCGTAATTTGGCTTTCTTAGCTTTTTAGTTTTGTTTTCCTGGCGTGTCTTTCAAATCGAGGAAGTCAAATTGTGCGTTCAAAAAAAAAAAAATTTGTGCGGGAAAAAGAACACGTCTTTTAACTTGGATAAAAAATGTGTCAAATATCTATATTTGCAGTGGTTGACTTTGCTTATGACAAGAATTTCCAATGTATAAATAGACATTAATCAGTACACAGTTTCTACATCAATATATATTTGACACACACCCATCATCAAGTTTATTCAGACAGAGAAAGGTAGAAGAAGAAGAAGATGGCTAACAAGATTGCATTTGTTGTTCTTCTCCTTCTGATCATATCATCAGGTTAATTAATTAGTATATATCTATTTATATATATATATATATATATATATATATATATATATATATATATATATATATATATATTCTCGCTTTCGCTATGTGATGCATGCAATATCTCTCTCATGTTGAACGGTTGTTAGTTGCAGTTGCTGCTGAAATGGAAGTAGAGACACAAGGAATTCATCTCGGGAGAAACTTCCTTGCGAAACAAGTCACTGTCGATTCTTCTTCTTCCCCGTCTAGAAAGCATCTTAACGCTGATGATGTTTCGGGTGATGATACTAAAGGTGATACGATGGTGATGAATGTAAAGGCGGTTGAATTAATCCCGCTACTGATTTGATCTCACCATTTTCTTCTGTTCATATATATATATATATATTTGATGAATCTTTCTATAAATGTTTTTTATATGTATCATTAATTTGATGAAGATATTATTATATATATACTAGTAATAACAATTGATAGTTGCAGTTGAAGCAGAAGCTGTGAAGAAGCTACAAGAAGGGTCACATGTTAGGGCGAAAATTGCTGGGAAAGAATTATTATTCACTACCTTCACGAACAAGAAGCTTTTGGTCGGCGAATGTGCAGAGGCGTATTGCGAAGCAAAGGAAGACTGCGATTGGGAAAATTCAGTAGACTGCGAATGTGAATATAAAAAATGCGTATGCCGAAAATTAAAAACAGAGTGATCGATCGAGCTCATCAATGTCATAATCACTCAATCGGTATCGCGAGTTCAGGTTGATTGATTCGGGTTCAAACCCTGATTATTGAATTTGAACATCCCCATGTACTATTTGTCTTTGGTATTTTCTTACAAGTTTTACGGTAATCACTGGTTGCGGCCCCTTTATTTCTCTCTCTCTCTATGGAGATTTGCTCGTCTTTTGTTACACAGTTTTGCCGTACGTTGGGTGTTTTGAATAATGAATATTGGCGGTTGTTATGATTTGTGTACAACTGAGTTTATTATGTATATCTTGCTGCCAATCAATACTGTGTTTGTTTTTATTATACTATTTACATATATGAATCCTTTTTTTTGTTTCAACATATATGAATCTATGATTAAGTTTTACTGTGGGATTTGCTTTTATACATGTAGCAAAATTAGACCTTTAATTTCTTTCTTAATTTTTTTCGGGGTGGCTTGATTAAATTTGGAGGGAAGGTGGGAGAAGAACAGTTTTTTGAAACTTTTGCATAAACGACAAAACTATTTTCTTTTATTTTTTCATCTTCAGGCGCCTTTTCTTCACAAAAAAAAAAAAAAAACAACACACTTTATCGCTTATCCATCTTTTTAAATCACTCATATCTCTTAATTTAGAACTCCAAATTTGAAAATTCTTTCATCAAATTTTTTTATTTTTTTCATTCTATTTATTTTGAGTCCAGATAGTACTAGAAGATAATTTCGCACCTGTGTGAGAGCTGAAATTTTCCCTTTGTGTATGAAGTAAATAGGGAATTTTGCTTTTGTTCTTCTTTTTCTTCATCTGCTTGCTTCACCATTTTGAGAGATTTTTTCTTTTTTCTTTGCTTCAAAGAGTTGTTGCAGTTGTTATTTGTTAATGGACGGCTGCTTAATTATACATGCGAATGAGGAGTGCATATGTCATTTAAATTGTCTAGTATAGATTATATGTATAATGTATTGTATGTATATTATATATATCTCGAAAAGTATGCCAAGAACATGAATAGTGTTTTTACGACGTGCAATGCGCGTCGTAATTTATGTTTTACGACGTGCACCTGCACGTCGTATAACACCGCGTAGTAAAACTGAAATTTATTTACGACGTGCACCCAAGCGCGTCGTAAAGTTTCGTTACAACGTGCACATACATGTAATAAAATGACTCGTTCACGGCGTTCTTTGCACGTCGTAATTGGTTCCCGCCAATTGATTTACGACATGCTGTTGCACGTCGTAATTTATAACTTTACGACGTGTTGTGCACGTTGTAAACTAATTCCCACCAATAAATGTAGTAAAAGTTTACGACATGCAAATGCACGTTGTAAATCAATACATCCAAAATATAAAAAAAAAATTCCTTTGAATGCCATAAACTTATACATTACCAACGTTGGATCGCCCAAAAAATTGCATTGTTTATAATATTCAACATCTAAAGAGATAGGAAAAAGGTCCTTACGAGATTGCAAGACCTACAAAGTAAAGTACAATCCCAACTATGGGCTTATCAAGAAAATATATTATAATAACTAGACCCTGAACCTTGTACTTCTATCTGTTTATCTTCACACGCAAGGCAGCGGCCATATATAGCTCGAAAGCATGAAGTATAGCTGTCATTGTCACCATTTAGTTCAAAAAGTCGTTGCTTCTTCTAAATCATTCTTCCCGACAGACCAAAATGCTTTTGGTCCGACCTGATAGTGATGTCACTGTCATGTAAGCTCATAAAAACAGTGTGTGCTAGCCCACAAATCAATACACTTTATTAAACATGATACGCAACGCAATCCAAACGGACACTTGGTTGAGTATTCTAGGTAGCAATAAGACACTGAAGACAGGCATACATAGCATAGAGATGGTCTGAGTAACTTAAGCTAGAGATATCAAGAAGGATATAGCTATTAAATGCAGCACTTACAACTTCGTGATCTTCTCTATAGTCTCTTTTGAAAGAGGTGGTGGTACAAATGATGCAGCATCAATGGTTTCCTACATCATTTAGTTCAGTTGGTTAATCAACCGACACTTCAACCTTACAGCATAAGTGTGACTCATGTAAAAGTGTAGTGCAATAGACTGTTGTTGCGAGAATTTCCCAATCACAATTTATGTTAATTACAAAAGGCAGGTCACGGGAATACCTGGAATTTCTTCAACCTTGTGAATACTTGTAATTTTTCTAAGGCATCTTCAATGTTGCTCCTGAGTTAGAAATACAATAGTATTACTAGTAAAAAAATCTTAAAGAGAAAATATAAGATAGAGAAAACGGAAGAAGTTCACTTCTGTGCCCGACTCCTTGTCGAGAAAATCACCAGCTCCCCCATCCTTGTTGATTCGGTTTCTCTCCTGTTGACAGATATAATTAGCTAGAGTAGCAGGGCAAACGAGAGCGCAGACACAAACAAAAACAATGGAAATGCTCATCATGAGGAAGTATACCAAATATCACCATATAAGACATCAAGCTCAAAAAGGTGGGAATTCAAGTACCATTAATATACGTAATAGGAAAAAATAAAGAGGAATAATACCAATGCATCTTTTGTGAAAAAGGTCAAAGCATAAGTTATCAATGAGCCATAATCATCTAAAAGTGCAATGTAACGAAGATTCACCGTATAAACTTACTACATGGGTTTGTTTCCTACAAGAAATCAGAGAAGAACATGCAACAAAAGATAGCAAAATCCAGCCATCAAAAAGATAATTCCAGGATCAAAATACTCTCTGAAATAAGCATCATTTGTCTTGAAAAATATTAGTAAGGAATAAAAGATAAGAAAAACAAAAGACCGTACTAGACCTTTTCACTTTTTGGTTTGGAGGGGGATGGGGGTGGAGGTGGAGGACATGACTACTATAATGACAAGAAGTTGTGTTCGTTCACCCATAAAAGAGAAAGGAAAAAGGTCAAATCAAAATAAATCCCAGAGATGAGGCGGTTGAGGTGCTTATCAGAAACATCAATTAAGCAAACCTACCATGCGGTTGAGGGGCATTATCTCTGAAATATCCTTGGCACGTAATTCTTTCAATGACATCTCTCTTCGTATAGCCCCTTCTAAGTCCTTTTCAACAGACTGAATAGATGATAAAACTATGTGAGGAATACATTCACTAAGACAAAAAATATTCAAATCATTATGAAACTTCACATCATAACTTGGGAATATGATGTTTAGACATACATGATCAGGATATTTGTCTTTAAGCAAACGAGTAGTCCTGGGCACTATGCCATTTTCATGGGAGAGAGATTTCTATGCTGTTGAAAGGATGATAAAATAAAATTATTGAGAAACTTTTACGCATCAGAAATTTTGGGGAAGAGCATAATGATGTTACACCAACATCCCGAGCCTTTGAAACCTGTATTGCAACTTAAAGAAAATTACATAAGTACAAATGCACCAATATTGAAAAGTTAAATAACAGATTTCAAAAAACATGAACATCAATTGAAGCACTTGTATGGAAGCTTATTCATGAATCAATCCTTCAAAGAAGTTACAGGTAGTTTGTTACTTCTTATTTATTGTACACATCATAATGAATGTCTTGTCATATTTCAACAACTAAGACTTCAAAATTGCCATCAAACTCATGAAATCCCCATATGAACTGAAATAAATCAAAATATTAATACGGCTTCTCTTTGTTTTGTAAGGTTTTCAAAATCTGAAAAATACATGCTAAGATATTACCTTGTCAAGGTTTACCGTATACTCGTATAGTTAGATAGCTTAAAATCATTCTATCAACCTTTCAAGAAAGATCATCATACTCTGCAAATATAACAGCAATGAAGTTGATCAGAACATTAGAACTATTGTGAAGGATACAAAATAGTAAAATGCATGAAACCAAGTAATTTAAAAAAGGATAAGAAAAAAGAAATCAAATCGGGCAAAATCTACCAAATGGTCTTTACAAGCTGCTTTATTTTAAGAATCTTGTTTTTTCTTGGGCGAAATCAATGACTCGACTTTCTAATGATCTAGAATTCCAATATGCTGGACTTTTTGTATAACCTGGTTTTCTTCCCAAACTTGCAATTCAACAAAAATGTGTTTCTATGTGTTCAAAGGAAAAACTTAGTCAATCTATTCGGCAGTGTAGCAGCAAAGATAAATAGAGTAAAGAGGACCAAACCTGCCTTTACCTATGTACAAATAATCCATTTACCTTAGTGAAGAATAGCCACATGGCACGAGTCACGTGCAAGCTTCACAATGCAGATAAATGGATCCTTTTTAAGCGCATTAAATACATGTTTGCTAATACTCTCCCCTGTTTCTAAGTTCATAATTGACCTATTGAGCAAGTACCACTTAAAGTTTATTCTAAAAAAGCTTGGGCAGAAAATATTTAAGTGGTAAAAATGAATAACTCGCAACTACAAATTATATGCAGAAAGACAATATTTGGTACCCCAGTAATCAGATACTGCTCACAATAACACCATGACCATACTCATTCAATGTAGGTACCAACACCATGCCTTTTAATTTGAAAATCTCATTACAATCAAACCATGAATCGAGTAAAGTTCTTTCGCCAAAGAAACACACTGGTAACTTGAAACAAAATCTACTGTAATTCAACCAACTTTTTAGTGTGTATAGAGTAATAAACTCGAATGCCTTTCTTTTTAATTTTCTCCAAAAAAGATACCTGCAAGTGGTCAAATTAGTGCTGGAAAACCCTTGCCGGAAGTCCTGTCAAGTTGAACTCAAATCTCTCACCAGCAACATCCTGCCTATCAATTCTTACAGAATTTGGACTCTGCATAACATCACTGTGGACTTAAAAACAAAAACACAAAAGCAATACACAAGTATGAAGAACAGTATCTAAAGCCTACCAAAACATCCATAGGGATCCTAGGAAAAGATAAGCAACCCTCATTATAGGGAACTATTCTTCTTGAATATCTGCTGACTTTTGGATTCACAAGAACGATCTCTTCACCTACCCCTTGTTCCCCTGATGGATTAAACACCAAAAGCTAAACATTTCTCTCCACCTGGGTTGCCGAAAGTCTGATCCCAGCAGTTCGGTTAACAAATTAGTTAACAACATTAGCTTGTTGAAAGCCGTCAGTAACCAGGTATAAAGAATCACATGTTTGCAGATATTTTGAGTCTAAGAAATAATGTGCTCAGCATCCCAGATAGAATCAGACTTCAACCATAGCACAAAAAGTATTGCATATCTCATCAAAAAGCATTACAGTTTCAAGCAAATCTTTCAATATTCTCCCCCTTAAGAGCACTATTTTGTTATATAAGAAACATTTAGCATTTACAAGGTAGCCAAATAGAGATGTTTGCATAAGCACGTAATAATCAAGATTGACCTAACCATTTTCTTGATGCTAGGAACCAGATCACCGAGCTTGAGTTTTTGATACATTTCATCGAACATCTTGTGGGCATTTTCTATATACTCTGATTCTAAGCTAGAGAACGAGGCATTAACACCATTATTTGGTTGAGAAAGAAAATCAGGAAGCACAGAAGCAGAAGAAAACTTAGGTTTTATACAATAACAATACCAATAGAAAATCTAGCCATTAAGAAGTTCGATTTACCTCATCAACGAACAAATATTCTTGTGAATCATCAGAATCTCATCCGGGATCACTCCTTTGTCCATAATCGAAGAAGAATCAACTTTTGGAAGACCAACCACTGCAGAACGCTTGACGAAACAAGAGGATTTATGTTTACCCATAAAGGGTTCAGATAAAGATTTAATAAGAGATTTAATGAAAAAAGAAATAGAACGATTGAAATAGAAACTGTGATGATGATGATGGAAGAGCTCGGACAGGGATAGGGATTAGGGCTACTGATTTGAGATTTTTCCTAAAAAAAACGGCGCTACATTTTTTTTTAGCAGGGTGCAAAGGGATTTTGTGGTGAGCGCGTAATTTGTTTTTAGTCTGAACGAATTTCAGGGCGTGCATTTGTAATCACGTCGTAAACATATTTCACTTTACAACGTGTTTTACTTTGTGCGTAGTAAATGTGATTCTTTTTCTAGAAATAAGAAAATTACGACGTGCACCGAAAGCACGTCGTAAAACCACTATTTTCTTGTAGTTAAACAAAGAAACAGCAAGAACAAAACAAATATAACAGGAAAGTAGATAATCCAACAGAGGGAATACTCCTGATCAATCTTCATGATTGAAAGATCCATGCCGTAGGCCATAGATTTTTGACCCTCTTGCTCGTCTGCGATAAAAAAAACAGGTACTGGTTGATGAATCTGTCTGTTTCGCCAATGCCCAATGCTATACACAATATCTCCATTGTTTTTGAATGTATATAGTGTGTATATATAACTCTGGTTTAGTTCAGTTTAAACGGTTTTAAATTTTTTGGAGTATTAAACAAGTTGTTACAGGAAAAGTGACTTAAAAACCATGGCGTGTTTTTCAGTTTGTTCGGTTTAATTTGGTCTAGCCGATTGGTTTTATTTCCAGAATCTGTAAATAAGTTGTACAAATAATCTGGTTTGGTCCTTTCTGTTCCATAGTCCGCACAAAATTCAAGATATTCGAAAGAACCACTGAAAGGACCAAACCAGAAAACATACATAAAGACAACTGAAAGCACAAGATATTCGAAAGGAGCACAGAAAGGACCAAACCAGAAAACATACATAAAGACAACTGAAAGCAGCATAGAAGAGAGGATTGTATCACCTCATGTTATCCAACAGTTGTGTATTTCTCACACATTAGACATGAAGAGAAACATCTAATGCATGCATGTAATACACAAGCGACTACTTGGCTAACTACATAAGTGATAACAGCTAAGGTATCGTTTTGGATAGTAGACCTCATCTATATCGTTTCCCACATCGCCCTCAAGTGCTCTTATGCAAAATTAAGAATTTAGTAATCCTATTTGTTGATAATATAAACTTTACACCCTCATCATCACATCATCAATGATTGGAAGCATAATTACACGTGCCCTCAGCCTTCTTCTTCTTCTTTATTCTAGTTATCTTTAACAAGTCTTTGCCCTTGGATTTTGTTGTCTCTGTCACTGAGACCAAGTCGTAGAACTGCATCCACAGAAATTTTAACAAAATCGATCACTACACTGAGGAAAGAATCCATTAACCCAAGGCACCTCATTTCACGATTGATCACATTTCGAATAAGGGATGACAATTGAATATTCATATGAGAGTGAATATTTATATTATGACGATGCTGCTCTTGATCCCTGACCCCCATCCCAAAATTCCTGTAGCCGCTCCTGATTACATGTACGTCTGAAGTAACAAACAGAAGACAACAATCGATATCCTATTGTCATAAGAACATTAACGGTATTTTCCTTCTTATATCAACTTGAGCAAACATATAATATTTTTAGTAATTACTAATACAACAAGTGCCAAATTATTCAGCAATTAAAACCAGCAGATATGATAGGAAGGAATAATGAAAAAGGGGAGAAGAAAATCAACATTAAATGGAAGTGAGGATAAATAACCTCGTTTTCATGCCTTGTTTTCCAGTTATTATGGCATAATCTCCTCAATAAAAATGGTAAGGATTCTTAAAGCAGTGCTCCACAAAACGCGCGTCATTAGCTAATCAAGGTGCTAACATGTAATTTCTCAAGCAAATCCATGTAAATGCACATTAAGAACTAGAAGCATTTTGCTTCCTGTACTTCATTGTTTAAGCAGTGTGATGTGTGACGGGACAGTTTATACATATTAGGTTAAATGATTGAAAGAGGTATTAAAAAAAAAAAAAAAAAAAAAAAAAAACCTCTTTATCCATGTCTATTGTTCTGAACTTGTCCCACTCCCCGGTGTTTGTCAAAGAAAATGGTGATGGTGGCACCTCATCGCCTGCAACGCAGCACCAAAATAAAAATTAGAACTTTCAAGGTGTACAAACCAAATATGATTATAGCGCCCACCACTACAACATCGGTAAAGCAGAATAATAAGCTTTTACATGAATCATGAAACAAAGATGGTTTTTCAAAATCCTACAAATTTTGGGAAGCTTACAAAACTAAGGGTATTTATAGGTTTATCTCTCACCCCATGGTGGTGGAGCAAACAAGCCTCTAATTTCTTCTGCATTTATTTAGTGGAGGAACAAGATCCATCAACAAACGATCATTTAGCCAGCTATGAGATCTTCTGTTGCTTGCCTGAAATTCAACAAGGAGCCTCTTGGCCGTCAATAGCTCTAAAACCATATACTCATCTGACACTCATTCACAATGAAGGAAAAAAGGTCGACATGATTTAAAGAGAAGGGTACTTTGTTAACATATCCAATCAAGAAAATATTGACCCCATTGAAAATCATAATGGGAATTCAACCTCCATGTTCTTCTTCTTTTATTTTTTTTATTTTTTTTATTTTTTTTTAGGGTAACCTCTATATATGTTCAGAATGTGTAAAATACCACCAGTCCTCACAACAACCTGTATAAGAACCACACCCTCATCAATTGACTAATCCATATGACGAGGAAGGAGAACCGGCTGTATATGTGAGACTTATGGATGCTGGCAAATAATGCACAAGCACGACACAAGAGCAGCCAATTTATATGAGGAGTGCAACACATGCAGAGAACAGCTTGAACATTTAATGATGAGGAGTATTCACAAACAGTTCATATGACAGGAAACTTGCTCTCTGCAGACTCAATTAATTCTTGCAGCTGCAATCAATGCGTATGAACCTGATGCTCTCCAACAGGGGAAGGAAAATGTGGTTCTTTCAAAGCATGAAAGTCGTTAGGATCATATGTGTATTATTAAACAAAAAATAAGACAGAGAGAATAACCAATTAATATACATGCTGGATAAGAAAATTACCCCTGCTATTAACTCTTAGTTTCTGATTTTGAATCAGGAATATAATTGGAAGAAAAATCCAGAGGATAAAACACATATTCAATCCAGTCATATATACCCGCCGCCATCAATCAATCAATCGAGGAGCAGTTAGAGCAAAACCGTAAGTCCACGATATAGTAGCAAATCAGACCATCTTTCTGTTGGAGAAAAAAAGCCCTTTTTGAAGGGTTGAATAGTCAACTTTAGCGCGATTTACGGATAGACTCCGATCTATGTCATCGAGAGTTAATGATATCATTAAATACTTCATACGGAGTAGTTGATGATGGGCTTTTGAATCACTCGATTCGGATGTCGGGTGAATGAGAAATTAATGGCTAAAGTTGGTAGAAAATATGTAGGAGATGAGAGTTGAAGGGAGGACCTCACCCCACTCTCCCACATAGGTAACTTGAGGCTTGTGAGCTCAAGTAATAAGAGCTAATGTATACTCTTATAAATGTGCTCTAAGGGGTAAGATTCTTTTGTTCAGGAGGGAGGACTTAGATTATCCACACGCGCGCGCAACCGCCATCCGTCCATCTTGGTTCGGTTCGGGTATTACTATTAATTTTTTGGACAAAATTTCTTTATGATAATTAATTTTGGAATGTGATTGTGTCATTCAACCAATCAGAATTCATTGTGTCATTCGACCAATCAGAATTCAGACGACACATCATCCGACTAATCAGTTTGCGGGATTTTAATCCCAACATGGCGTGGGGAATAAAGTGGCGCCTAGCTTATTTCCTTGAGGGAGAAGTCGGCTATTACTTTTCCAAGGGGAAAAATTTGATGATGTGTTTCAGCCAATCAGATTCAAGCATTGAGTCTTCCTCTTCACTATATAAAGAATCCCTATGAAAGAGAATTAGATCATCGAATTTTCTCTAGTCTTTTCCACCACAAAACGTCTAGCATATAGATCCAGATATTGAGTCGAAGAGAAGTCGGAGTACTCTGTAAGTTCGCCGGAGCTCGGATTTTTGAAGTGCCTCTAAATCCGAGACGTAAAGCCGTTGTATCTTGGGAGACATTTGCTACTACCGTGGGCACCATACCGGAGCAATTTGTCTTAAGGAAAGAGTAATTACTCGCATCGGTTTGTCTTAGTCCTTTATTTTGTGCATACTACCTTTATTGTCTATTGTTTGAATCAGATATGCATGATGATATTTATTTTGTTAGATCTACTAAATAATATGAATTGTACTATTCACATGATTTATTTTCTAGATTAATATTCCGTAATTTAATCCGTAAATTACGTGTAATATTCCGATTTTCGGGAAAGGGCAGACGTGTCATTTTGCGAAAACGAAATATTAGGTTCGGTTTCCTTTTATTCGGAGTTAATTATTTTGGATGTTTATATATATATATCGAGTTATATATATGTATAAACTTATGGAAAGTCATTTTGTTAAGCAAGGGCAAATAAGGAAAAACTAAATTTTTGGAATTTGGTATAAAAGGAAAGTCTACCTAAGATTAACCCTTTAACCTAATTTCACTTTTTAATCACAAACACCCCATCCTCACAAGCAACTTTGTGAGGAGAAGGAGAGACTTGGACGGTTTTCACAATTCTAAAGGGAGCAATATCGCTTTCGGACCGGACTCGATTCTAGGTTTTGTTGTGGAGCGAGCACCGCTTGGTTACCGGTGAGAGACATTGCAAAGGACTTTTGCCGAGTTTTGACTCGCCTACGGCTGCAAAAAAGGTAAGAAGAACTCATCCCTATGAAATCAATTACTAGTTTTAGGGATTTGATCATGTTCCAAGACGCTTTGGTGTTAGAAAATTGAGTTGTTGCCTTGGTAAATGACTATGGATGTTATGGTATTGTTAGGCGAGGTCTAAGTGCTCATTGTGTTGTTATTTTCGGTTTTTGGTGGAAATACGATCCGGGGTTCGAACGATGAAGAATTAGGGTTCCAATCCGAACCCAGTGGACGAAGGTCTGGTATTCTCGACGAAGGCCCACTTAGGTTCCACCTTTTGACGAAGGCCTGGTTGTAATGGACGAGCGCCTGAGGTGCTATTTACATTCGAGATTGAATCGCTTTGGGTGGACGAAGTCCCACTATTTTGGACGGGCGCCCATTAAACCGAACGGGCGTCCAAGTCTTTAAACGGGCGCCCATTTTTGTAATCGCTTTCTTTTCTATGTTAGATGCTATTCGGTCTTGAAACATGCTTTAACTATATGAAACCTTTGTATTTGATATGTAACATGGTATAAATATAGACAAGCTCAATTGAGCTTCGATTCGTTCAGCTTAAAACACCGAATGTACTCTTAAAGGGAGTTAAAGTTCGGATCCGTCGGAAGAGCATGATAGGCTTGTGCTTTGATGAATTAGGATTCATCAATGTCTGTGTATGTGCTAGGACTTGTCCGTGTCTAGTGTTCTAGGAAGAGAGAGTAGTATGTGTGAGGAGATTATTTGAAAACACTTAGGTTGGCTAATTAATAACTTAATAAACAACGATGTGACTAGTAAAAGATTAAACAACATGTCTCTCTTGGCTAGGCACCAGTGCTAAATCGCGATGCATGTGCTACCTCTGAAGGTGGAAGAACTTCGTGGAGTCAAAAGACCCTAAGTACGGAGGGACTCTGGCGAGAGGTGTGCGTGCTATCGGAGTCTACCTTTCTAGACTTCGTGGGTATTGGTGTGATCCACTAATATGTTGCAATAGAGTGTTCCCAATGTAGAATAACTCAGTAGGTCAATGACCCTAAGTACAGAGAGGACTCTCTTTGAGGTGGATCGCGCAGTAGTGCCCTTGAGTGCGGTTGTAACAGAGATAGGCTAAGTTAGAAACAGCTAGTCACAACGTGTTGATGAGCACGGTGAACCCTAGATTGAGTTGGTCTCATTTAATCAACTAATTAAATAATTATCTTTCGTCATAACTATGATTGCTTTCATAGCTTCTTTCTTTTCTAAGTACACAGCACTTACCTCGAATGCATACTTTTTCTATGTGTTTGGGGACGAGAAGACGAAACAGTTTTCGAGGAAGAGTTTGACGACGACGCTTGACGCCGCCGTTGAAGAATCAAGATGTTTCTTTTACTCGCTTTTCTTTGGTTGTACTTTCCGTACTTTTGAGGTAGACTACCGGTTTGACGATTTGTCGTATTCTGTCTTTTGGGATTTTCGTACTTTTCCAAATGTAATAGTTTACATTTCTACCCTTAGATTTCTTCTCTACTCTTTAATTTTGGGAAAAATTTTATATACCCGAGTTTTGCTTCCGTTTTGCCTTTAATTTGATACGACGTAGTAGAGGCTTACGTATAAAATGAATTTATTTTTATTTTATACGTGCCGAACGTTTCTTTTCCGGATAAGGACTCGGTGTCCGGGAACGGGGCGTTACATTACGGATCTGTTCCGTAAATCACTAAGCACACGATACACTATCCTAACACTTTCAACCAGATAATGCAAATGCACCAAATCTACTCAATCTAGTTGTACAAAGAAGCAAGGCTCGAAGGTTGTTGCCTGAGCCGGGATGAGAGCATCACCGTGTACAACCGAACTCGATCCTCTACTTTTGGAGTCTGGCACCCAATTTTTGTGTGTTCTTTCTCCTTGATTGGAATGGACGGCCGTATCCTGGGGAGAAACGTCAAATCTGGAAACCATTTTTTTTCTTAATTTCTTTTACTCCAATTTCGTTTCTGGCATAACTAAGAGAAGAAAAAAAAAGGAAAAATACAGTATAAAAGCCCAGGGGCGTGGCAAGCAAAGGCACTCTCAACGTGGGGAGGAACGTCAAAACTCGAAACCATTTTTTTCGTTTCTTCTTTTAATTTCTTTTACTCCAATTTCGTTTCTGGCATAACTAAGAAAAAAAAGAAAAAAATACAATAAAAGCCCAGGGGCGTGGCAAGCAAAGACACTCTCAACATGGCCACATGAGAGCAATTGCTTTTAGCAATTAATAGATAGGGTACAAAGAAGCAAGGCTCGAGTTGTTGCCTGAGCCGGGATGAGAGCCTCACCGTGTACAACCACCCGCTCTCCTGAGGAGATACGCCAAAGCTAGAAACCATTTTTTGCGCGCTTTTTTTCTTAATTTCTTTTACTCCAATTTCGCTTTCGCATAACTAAGAGTGAAAAAAGAAGGAAAAATACAATATAAAAGCCTAGGTGCGTGGCAAGCAAAGGTACTCTCAACGCCGGGAGAACGTCAAAGTTGAAACAATTTTTTTGGTTTTATTTTTTTAAATTTCTTTTACTCCAATTTCGCTTTCTCGACATAACTAAGAAAAAAGAAAAAAATACAATAAAAGCCCAGTAGCGTGGCAAGCAAAGACACTCTCAACATGGCCACATGAGAGCAATTGCTTTTAGCAATTAATAGATAGGGGTACAAAGAAGCAAGGCTCGAGTTGTTGCCTGAGCCGGATGAGAGCCTCACCGTGTACAACCACCCGCTTCTCCCGAGGAGAAACGTCAAAGCTAGAAACCATTTTTTGCGCTTTTTTTTTTTTTTCTTCTTAATTTCTTTTACTCCAATTTCGCTTACGGCATAACTAAGAGTGAAAAAAGAAGGAAAAATACAGATAAAAGCCTAGGTGCGTGGCAAGCAAAAGGTACTCTCAACGTTGGGAGAAACGTCAAAGTTGGAAACAATTTTTTTGGTTTTATTTTTTTAAATTTCTTTTACTCCAATTTCGCTTCGCATAACTAAGAAAAAATACAATAAAAGCCTGTATGTGGCAAGCAAAGACACTCTCAACATGGCCACATGAGAGCAATTGCTTTTAGCAATTAATAGATAGGGTACAAAGAAGCAAGGCTCGAGTTGTTGCCTGAGCCGGGATGAGAGCCTCACCGTGTACAACCACCCGTTCTCCTGAGGAGATGCGTCAAAGCTAGAAACCATTTTTTGCGCTTTTTTTTTTTCTTCTTAATTTCTTTTACTCCAATTTCGTTTCTGGCATAACTAAGAGTGAAAAAAAAAGAAGGAAAAATACAGTATAAAAGCCTAGGTGCGTGGCAAGCAAAGGTACTCTCAACGCCGGGAGAAACGTCAAAGCTGAAACAATTTTTTTGGTTTTATTTTTTTAAATTTCTTTTACTCCAATTTCGCTTCGCATAACTAAGAAAAAAAGGAAAAAAAATACAATAAAAGCCCAGGGGCGTGGCAAGCAAAGACACTCTCAACATGGCCACATGAGAGCAATTGCTTTTAGCAATTAATAGATAGGGTACAAAGAAGCAAGGCTCGAGTTGTTGCCTGAGCCGGGATGAGAGCCTCACCGTGTACAACCACCCGTTCTCCTGAGGAGAAACGTCAAAGCTAGAAACCATTTTTTGCGCTTTTTTTTTTTCTTCTTAATTTCTTTTACTCCAATTTCGTTTCTGGCATAACTAAGAGTGAAAAAAAAAGAAGGAAAAATACAGTATAAAAGCCTAGGTGCGTGGCAAGCAAAGGTACTCTCAACGTTGGGAGAAACGTCAAAGCTGGAAACAATTTTTTTGGTTTTATTTTTTTTTAAATTTCTTTTACTCCAATTTCGTTTCTGGCATAACTAAGAAAAAAAAGAAAAAAAATACAATAAAAGCCCAGGGGCGTGGCAAGCAAAGACACTCTCAACATGGCCACATGAGAGCAATTGCTTTTAGCAATTAATAGATAGGGTACAAAGAAGCAAGGCTCGAGTTGTTGCCTGAGCCGGGATGAGAGCCTCACCGTGTACAACCACCCGTTCTCCTGAGGAGAAACGTCAAAGCTAGAAACCATTTTTTGCGCTTTTTTTTTTTCTTCTTAATTTCTTTTACTCCAATTTCGTTTCTGGCATAACTAAGAGTGAAAAAAAAAGAAGGAAAAATACAGTATAAAAGCCTAGGTGCGTGGCAAGCAAAGGTACTCTCAACGTTGGGAGAAACGTCAAAGCTGGAAACAATTTTTTTGGTTTTATTTTTTTAAATTTCTTTACTCCAATTTCGCTTCTGGCATAACTAAGAAAAAAAGAAAAAATACAATAAAAGCCCAGGGCGTGGCAAGCAAAGACACTCTCAACATGGCCACATGAGAGCAATTGCTTTTAGCAATTAATAGATAGGGTACAAAGAAGCAAGGCTCGAGTTGTTGCCTGAGCCGGGATGAGAGCCTCACCGTGTACAATCACCCGTTCTCCTGAGGAGATACGTCAAAGCTAGAAACCATTTTTTGCGCTTTTTTTTTTCTTCTTAATTTCTTTTACTCCAATTTCGTTTCTGGCATAACTAAGAGTGAAAAAAAAAGAAGGAAAAATACAGTATAAAAGCCTAGGTGCGTGGCAAGCAAAGGTACTCTCAACGTTGGGAGAAACGTCAAAGCTGGAAACAATTTTTTTGGTTTTATTTTTTTTTAAATTTCTTTTACTCCAATTTCGTTTCTGGCATAACTAAGAGAGAAAAAAAAAAAAGGAAAAATACAATATTAAAGCCTAGGGGCGTGGCAAGCAAAGGCACTCTCAACGTGGCCACACGAAAGCAATTGCTCTTAGCAATTAATAGATAGGGGAATTTTTTTAACACCAATTTCGTTTCTGACATAACTAAGAAAAAAAAAAAGGAAAAATACAATATAAAAGCCCTGAGGCGTGGCAAGCAAATGCACTCTCAAAGTGGCCACATGAGAGCAATTGCTGTTAGCAATTAATAGATAGGGGATATAGATAGATATATACATATTAAACACTAATGTTATCAATTTCTAAAAAGCATTATTCATTTCATAAAATACACAAACAATATAGCAATAGATTAATGCAACCATTATTTATTCTTATATCATATTTTAAAAAAAATCGATATGGTCATTCATGTTGATTTCTATATTGTATCACTTAAAACGTCCTCAAGAAAAGGATAGTCGGTATATCCTACAACATGATCATTCGAGTAGAATGTATCCCGATCATACTTATTGAGAGGAGCATTCAACTCGAATCTTTTGGGTAAATCCGGATTAGCCAAGAACCATCTTCCATACGCAACCAGATCGGTATAACCTTCACTCACTGCTTTTATTCCGTCTTCTCGGTTATACCCTCCGGCAACAATAAAAGTACCTTTAAACGCATTTCTGATTGGAAATAGACCCTCTTTAGATTCCGATTTTTCAAACGGTAGTTTCATTCTTGGCTCAACCATGTGACAATACGAAATCCCGTATTTGTTCAATGCATTCGCTACGTAAACACCTAAAGCTTTGGGGTTCGAATCTCTAAGCTCGAAATTATCAGAAAACGGGGAAAGACGAATACCAACCCTCTCAGCTCCGATTGCATTCGAAACCGCTTCAACTATTTCGAGTACGAATCTTGCTCGGTTCTCTATCGAGCCTCCATACTGATCGGTTCGATCGTTTACTTGGTCATTCAAAAATTGGTCTAGAAGAAAACCATAAGCAGCATGGATCTCCACACCATCAAATCCTGCAATTAATTTAGTTGCAAATTATGGACTTATTTAATAATAATCTCTAATAATAATAAATATAATCTGATGAAAATTGCAACAAAACTCACCAGCTTCAATAGCATTAATAGCAGCAAGCTTAAAATGATTAATAATCTCAAGAATTTCGGTTGTTCTTAATCTTCGTGGTGGTGAAAATTCTTCAACGTTGCTACCGTTTGGTGGCGACGATATTCTTTTGTCCGTAGAAGATATAGGTGGCTGTCCGTTAGGCTGTTGACCTATGATTTCATTTCAATAAACATATTACATTATTTTATTTGTTGCGATAATTTTATCGTAAAACTAACGCTGTTTTATAAATAACATGTTAGCCTGAAAATGGATGAAATTGAAGTCAAACAATGAAGGAAAGAAAAGTCAAACTTACTATTATTAGAAACTCTTCCAGCATGCCAAATCTGGCAAAAGAAAACACCACCTTTAGCATGAACAGCATTCACAATAGGCTTCCACCCCTCTACTTGCTCTTTAGTCCATATACCAGCAACCTCTTTAGAGAATTTACTACAAAAAAACGGACATCCGTATATCAATGAAGAATTCGTATACGAAAACGTAATGTACACGCAATTGTTTAAGGATAATGTGCGTAAAAGTAAAAGAAATTAAGAATATTACATACCCAGACGCGGTTTCAGAAACTGCGGCGGCTTCAGATATAAGAAAACCACCAGGTGTAGTTCTTTGGGAGTAGTATAGTATTGAATGTGGTTGTGGAACATTGTTATATGCTCTTTGTCTTGACATTGGTGACAATACTATTCTGCAATGCATTTATACATACCTCTAATGAATTCAAAGATATAGAATGCTAATTATAATAACTTTAAAAACTCCTGCAATACTCGGAATAGTTTAAAAGCCGCTAAATTACGTACCTGTGTGGGAGCTGAAATTTTCCCATTGTGTATGGAGTAAGTAGAGAATTTTGCTTTTGTTCTTCTTTTTCATCAACTCCTTGCTTCACCATATTGAAATTTGTGTATGAAATTTGTTATTTTAATTGTTTGTTTTGTTTTTTGATTCAGAGAGTTAATTGTTGCAGTTGTTGATGAAATATGAAATGGGTATATGGCTGGTTATTTATACATGTGTGTGACGAGAGTGCATATGTCATTTAATTTGTTTTTTTCGTAGACATTTTTAATAACAATCAATCTTATTTCTCTCCTTTTCAACGAAGAAAAAAAGTAGAATTATTTTGGTCAAAAGACTCATTCTTCAACTATTTTGTGAAATTTTGTTCATTCTAATTTCATGTGCCTTTTACTGTTGAACCTTATGTTTGTACTTGTAGAGCCCTAAGCATAATTTAGTGGTAAAAATTAAAGGTGTTTGTAGTGACAGTTTTATCTTTGAACTGAGGTATGAGAGTTCGATGTTATAACTTTTCAACCTCTGGATAAACAAAAAAGTGTATATTTAGCGTTTACACGTAGATAGAATTGATCTTTATTGATCACGGGTATGGACAGTAAAATATGGATTTGCTATGGGCACTAGAACAAATCTACTTTCGGAGCACCACATAGACATTCAACCACTAAAAAGTCGAATATAAACTCAACTTTCGTCTCTGAAGATGTTGGATGTCCGTATTCGACCAGTGTAAAGTCGAACCTAGCATTCAACCTTGTAGATGTTATCTCTATAAAGTTGAACATAACCCGAAACATGATGACATGATAGATTCACTCTGCCATCATATCCATCCATTTGTGCACTCTTTTATACAGGTAAAAACGGGTAGATATATATGTCACTTGATACGATCTTTCTTCCTGCAATGGTTATACCATGAAATCCTTCCAAAACTAACAATTCAATCCATTAATAAAACATACTACAAGTGGGGATACAAGAGCTTTATACTTTGTTTACAAATCAAACAAATATATACATAAAAGAAGTCTATGGAATGTGAGCAATTTCAAGCAATATTTTGTGCAGTGACTGTGGCTTTGAGAAAAAAGGGCAATGATCACTGCCCTTAATCTTGAATACACCTTCAGGTGGGTTTTCCCGAACAAGCTTTTCTTGAACATCTGGAGACAATGCTTGATCCTCTAATGTCTGAATGTAAAATCTCCGGCCTGTTCCGTATTTCTCCGGTGTCAACGACAACTTCTCCATCATCGGACCAATCGGTATCGCTCTCATGGAAACCATAGCCAATGCAATGTCCTGAAAAGTCCAGAATTTTTTCAGTTTTTATGGAGAGAGTAACGCCGAACAGAAAAAGTACATCGATATAAGGTTGAGAAATAAGTTAACTCATTAGTAAACCAAGTGTTAAAAAATAAACCTTAGCAGGAGATTGGTTGAAAAATAGGGCATGCATTTGCTGTTTTTCAAACCTGAATCCAGTTGCAGGTTTCTGGATTCCATTTCCATGTATAAGCAATTTAGATTCTTGCATAAATTGTTCCACTGAACCTAACTGTACACATTAGACCATTAGAATTGCATTTAGGCAGAAACTCGATCATTAATATTTAGAGAAATTATTTGCACAAACACATACATAAGAGAACTAGCATCATTTTTTTTTTTAACAGACCGTCTATTTTACAGATTCAAATACCACTTTCTCTATATATTTTATAGAATCTATGTTCGGAATGAAATGCATTAGAATCTCTATAAGACATAATTCGGATAGGGAATATTGTAATCTATGCGGTACATGTGGTGTAGATCTGAGTAAAAAATATGTTGCATTGCATATATATGGTTCTTAGTGGATCTGAATGTCTGTTACAAATTTACCTTATTTTACAGTAACTACTGCAAGTACGTACTTTAAAGGAGACCGTATCTTTTACGGAATGTGTAAGAGCACTGACACTAGATTCTGTAAACTAAGATAAATCTGAAAAATGAAGATTCCAATCATTCAAATCCACTGAAAAACACCTATAGCAGAATATCTACTTACACAATCTTTAAATTCTACACTACATGCACCGCATAAAATACATAATCTCTATTCAAATTATACTTTATAGAATTATGATGCATTTAACTCTTAATAAAGATATTTTAGAATGGACAAATTAGAAAAACGATGTTGCATCAGTAAGATAGAGAATCTTTTAAAATGAGCTGATGCAATGCAAGTGCTCAGACTCAAACACCATTTTTTTCTAAGTTTCGAAATCTGTATTCATAATGAAATACATTGAAATCTCTACCGCACATGCATAATCTGAATACGTTTCGTATTTTATATGATACAATTAGTACCGCGTAATTAAGGTAAATTTACAATTTTTACCTGTTCAGCAAATACATCAAAAGGCTTCTGCCCATCATTTATCATTGTAGCACATAAAAAAACTCCTTTAGAAATCTTTTCTGGAAATTTTTCCATTGCATAAGAAACACAAGCACCTCCTCCACTATGTCCAACCAAAATTACCTATAAGTTCATCACAATTAAACATCTTTAAACTTCCAAAAAAACAAAACTCGAAAAAAGAAAAGTCCAAACTCCTGCAAAAAAAATAAAAAAATATCATCACCTTTTCGTCGTCGGATAATTTCTGCAGAAAATCGATCAGCGGTTTGGAGTAATCCATCAACGTTGTGACGTTGTTTGTATCCGTTAGATCAATACCGGATCCTAAAAGATCTAAAGCAATGGGTTGCAATCCTGTTTCTACAAGCAGAGCAATAGTTTTATACCAACACCAAGCTCCAAATCCCCCTCCATGTATCAAAACAACTTTTTTTGTTTTGATGTTTTCCAAATAGTCTGCCAACTGTACATGATTTATCGCGCATAAGGGTATTTGCGTCACATACTTTTAACATATTCTTTATTTTACCGATTAAAACACCCCATTTCTTTATTTTATCTAATATCTTTTTTTAGTATCTTGTGCAATTGCTATGTCACATGATTAGGATGGGAATACTATAAATACTTGTAAATCTGTATTTTAAAGATTTAAAAACCTTTTGATTTATAAATCATTATTTTAAAGATACTAAACAAATCTAGGAAGAGACACAAAAGCAAGCAAGCTTTTACATTTTTCTCAACAAAAAAGAAAAAGTGTCCCTTCACTTTTTCTCATCACTTTTTGACAATATCATTAATCTTAAACTTTTTAACTAAACAAATACTAATCATTACGCTTTATATATACACAAATAAATGCACTTTTTTCCTAAGCATCACAAAAAGAACCAAAATTTCCATAAAAACAATCATTCCCCTGCTAAAAACATTACAAGTAAAGAACACTAAAATGTCAACATGAGCCGTCTTAGGTGACACCACACCAAAATATACCAAAATATACCGCTTTTGGCATCACAATACAAGACTTTTAAACCTTATCAGAGCTCGACTATGGAACTCGACTTTCACACGGTCAAGAGAAATGTTTACATGCGTAACAAATACCACAACACACTTTTAACTTTTAAGCCATTGATTTTTATGGGACCCATATTATTCAATAAGTCCCACATCATAATCAATGGCCTCAAAGTGTGTTGTGCACAATGTTGTGGCTATTTTATTGTGGTACTATCACTACTCCACAGTTAATTCTACAGCTAAAGAAACCGACTTTTTAGTCGTCAATTGTGACAATCCACAAGGTGAATTACAATTTTATGCTTAACAATTGACTTTCTGCCGGTTGTTTTCGGTACGGTGTCACAATAAAAACAGTATGGTGCCAAGCTGAAGCAAAATACAATTATAAGAGGCATTTATTTACACCACGTCCGATCTATTTGTGCATCACTCTGATCTAAACCACATTAGAACCGACTTTGTGAAAGTCGGGTTCTGGAGTCTATAAAGCGACTTTTCGTAGGTTAAGGAACGAGAACCGACTTTATCAAAGTTGGTTCTCACAGTGCACCTACGAAAAGTCACTCCAAAATCGACTTTCACAAAGTTTCTACCGTATTACACAGATAGAGCGGTGTATGTTAGGTATGGACCGTATGGTGCAAATAATATCTGAGACAATTGATGTTAGGTATGGACCTGGTTTGTAGTAAAAGGATCAGAAAAATCGTTCCTCCGGCGAGAGCTGGTGGATCCTCCTCCGACCCGCCTAGAAACAGACCCATCGAATCTCTGAGACAATTGATGCTGCTGAATCGCCATTGATAGAGCTTGTTTATGAAGAAATTCCTCTTCCTTCAAGTTCTTCCTCCTTGATGATCTCTCACTAGTCCCAATTCTCCTACTTCTCGATGCTGCAACTACTTTTGAATCCTTGGGCATACATATGTTACTATTACCCATTTCTTCTTCACATACAATTTCAATAAACACAATTTATTTTTTCCTCTCCTCAAGTGCTTGTTCCAGATGCTTTTTTCTTATAACACCATTTTTTAAGGACAAGAAGAATGTTGGGGTGTTTTGAAGTAATGCTAAATGAGATTTTTTTTTATTCCTCTTTACCTTGAATGGCAAACAGACATCATAAAGAATAGGGTGATCCTCCGTACACAACGGGTCACACGATATTCTTTTCAACGCCTATAATTTACTGGACTATTATTTATATCAGAGTCACTCTACTTAATTTGTACACTAGTGCAGCATAGTAGAACAAACTTCTGAAAGTCGGTTTCGGAGGCAAGAACCAACTTTTCACTATAAAGACCTTTTGAAAGTTGGTTTTCAATCTAGAACCCACGATAAGTCGGTTGGTGGTTCTAGAACTGATTTTTACAATGTTTGGTTCCAGTGTGGTACATATATGAAATCTTGGTCAAGACGTATAATGAGTGTAGAATACACCCCTCGCACATCGGATCTCATTTGCGTTAAATAAATGTCAAATAAAATCCACAATCTATATCATGGTGTAACGCACCTGCACTCCTGATCTGGTTGCATTAAATGAGTCATAAATGGCCGTCAAATTTAACTTAGATCGTCGTCTGCTTCGCTAGTCTAAAAGGTTGACTAACCCGAGTTACAATATATTATGCCTCACACTTATATGGGGTGATCATTCACTTACTTTACTGAGATATGACTTTCTACGATGAGGTAGGTCTTATAAGGGAGGGGGCATATGCCCCTAACGGAGATAGGAAATAAATTTTAAAACGAAGTACTTTTGTCAATAAAAAATATAGAAACTTGACTAGTGCACTCGGTGGATGTACAAATTTGCTCTGGTATATTTTTTTTTTTTTTTTTTGAGGGCAGCTCTGGTATATCTATTGGATCAAATTTCTTCCGTCACCAGTCTTGTACCATAATCAATAATGTAATAACATTTTCCCTTTTATCAGCTGTTGTATCTGAGCGGTTGTTACGGTGGAATTTCCTTAAAAATAAAAAATAAAGATAAAACAGCTGCAGCTCAACTAAATAAGCAGCAATTTAATGCAAATAATTGAAAGGTTTGCTAAAGTCTTCTTTTGTATTTGCATCTATGTTGCACCTGACACAGACACACCTACAAGACGCATTACCATTAACACTTAATACCAGCGATACTGGCTTAATTCCAAAATTTAAAGACACGACACGCCTCGACACGTTATATATATATAATTATTCGTAAACATCCGAAAAATTAGAAAAATAAGATAGGTATTATTTAAAACTCTATGAATATCTGAATAGATATTCTACCTTTATACTGATCACAAAAGAAATTGTAATTGACCTTCAAAATATTATAAATTGTAAAAATGATTATTTATCAACAAAAACATATAAACTTGATCCAGCGTATTATTTATTTAATTATTATAAAAATGAAAATCGGGTATTTTAAGCGTTTCAATTGAAAAACTTAAATAAATAAAAAATTAAAAATTCGGTTCAGGAGTGTCGGGAGTGTCGGGGTGTGTCGGTGCCGTGTCGAAAGTGTAATCGCGGTGTATGTCATGGCGCGTGTCGGATATTTAAAATTTTAATAATATTAATTTAATCGGTAAACAGCACGTGTTGAGACACTGTGATGTCGGGCGTGTCGTGTAAATGTCTTGTGTGATACGCATGGCGCGCGGCCATATTGAAGTGTCGGTGCATCATAGATTTGCATTATCAACAGGGGGCTTTCTGATTTTTCGGCGCATATTTTTCTGAAACGTAGCCTGGCAAGATGTGATGTGAAGGCATTATTATTATTATTTTTTTTTTATTTCTACTGCTCATTTTGTTGAACCAAGTAATTATTTATTATGTAATTATTTATTACGATTTAAGTTTCATAAAAAAAAATGGAGTTTGACATTAATATATACAAAGATAGGTGTTACATGAACATCATTGAAATGGTTGAAATGATATATAACTGGGATAAACTTTGTTTTTAAAGTACAAAATATCAAATTGCATAGCTACCCGCCGACCAAAATTAATTTTTATGTTTTGAGGGGACCAAACTTGATTTTGTGCATGACCACATATTTTATTTCACATTAATCACTTTTTTTTTTTTTTTTTTTTTTGATTGAGAAAACATTAATCGCTTTTTAATGCTAGTAATATCACACCTTGAAAAATATGAGAAATTTATATGAGCTCGGTAATTTGATTAATCATATTAGGCTAAACAGAACGATAAACATAATCAGATACTAGATTCATTTTACTTTAAGTAGCGTTGTTAGTACAGAATTATAGTGTGATATTATTGAATAATTGCAGTAATTTATCAATAATAATTGAATCAAGATAGTTAAGTGCCCTTACAACATATATTATGAGTGTTCTGGCAAACAAACATGACAATTAACATTCTTAGAATACAAATTGTTCTGAACCAACAACCATTTCCCATATAAGTAGCATTACTATGACAATAGAAAACACAAATAAAGGCGTCATTTTTTCACTTTAAAAGTTCATATCTAAAATTCTACTTCAATCGTATCAACGGCGTCGCCTACGATCCTCGTCTTCATCGTCAGAATCACCACTTTCACGAAAACGCGGATTTTTCTCCTGCACATCACCGCATGAAATGTGAATACATAATACGACAAATTTTATTATGCAATAGAGCTTTAAATGAACCGAGCTACTCATACTCGATTCGAATAGGTATTTGACCCAATTCACTTTTTTCGAGTGTGAGGTACTCGATTAATTAACCGAGCCAAACTCGAGTTTCATTATACCATAATAGAGTAGATCGCCAGTTAATCGAGCTATATAAATACTAATAATTTGGTTAATTTATAAAATTTAATAAAATATTTTCAATAAGTATGTAATTCCGTTCACACAAAAAAAGTAAGTAATTATAAGGTGAGTCAAGCTAGATAATGCCACATTTTATGAAAATTATATGAATTCTAAGAACATATTCGAGCTTCCACGCCAAGCCGAGTTATATCGAGTACTTAACAAGCCGGGTTCGATCTTTGCCTTTTTATGGCTCGAGCCGAGTTACAAGCCTGAACTTTTAAGTCAACTCGAGTTGAACCCTATAGAATATCGACTTAACTTGGCTCAATCACACTCCTACTCTGGAGTATCTCAGCTGAGAAAATTCATTTGCATCCAATCAAAACATGAGATGAACTACTTTGTTTAAGAGCATGACTGTAACGTATCACGATACTGCATGTCGTCTTTTGATTGGATGCAAATCAGTGAGGACACCCCAGAGTAGAATTTGAGAGAAAATAAAAACGCAAAACACATGTTAAAGCTATGTTCATTATGAATAGAGAAGTTTGTATTTACCGGTGGTCTGGAGTCATGATCAGCATTTCTCCTGGAATCATACCCAGAACTTCTTTTCGAGAACTCAGGTGGACGCCGATCATCATCACGATACCTCTTGCGATGGTGGTAGTCTGCAAAAACAGGAATTATGTAAAAAAACTAAAGAAATTTATGGCACGACACGACTATTGTAACAATGATTGTACCCTGTGGGATACAGATGATGTATAGAAAGACAGTAAAAATGGTTACATATCATGTCCATCCACTTATAGTACAACGGTTGTACCTTAAAACTTTTCGTAATTTTTTTAATGAAGTTAGAAAGAAGAAGTTACCTCTACTCTGTCGGTTAGAGCCGCCTCCATAACCACGGTTTCCTCCATGCCTACCACTATCACCACCATCTACAAAGGGGATATTTTATACAAGTAAATCATAACAGTGATTGGTATAAGTAATTAGTTTTAAGCAAAAAAATAACAATTTATATTTATACGGCTGCTATTATCGGTTAACTACTAAGATACTTAAAACGGTTAAAATCCTACATGGAAGTGGCATAACATGGTCGAATGCAGCCAATGATTCCGTGTTGTAGTCCACAAGTTGTCGTGCTTCCAGCTCTCTTTGCACTAATTTCCCATAACCACCTCTACGTACAAACTCGGTCAAGGAACATCAATGAACTATATAAAATCGAAATCTAGTTTAAACAAGATTGAAAAGGAAACAGAAGGGAAACGTGGTCATCTTTCCTAACGTTTGAGTACCGATATACCCAGAGACACGAACAGTCTATGAGAATAATTAATATGCTCAGAGAGTCCTCTACTATAAACAAAGAAAAGCGAACAGCAAAAGGATATCTGGATCGTAATCAGTACGATATTCATCACGCACCTGAAAAACAGGATAGCTGTTAGGGCATACACAATTATTACAGAATGTCTCTGAATGGATGAAATAAAAATGGAAAGGCGAGAATCGAGTGGTAGATCACCTGCCCTCCGCTTTTGCCACGACCCCACTGACGTCCCTCTTGGAAACCCCAGTCATAATCCACACGAATAGGCCGATCATCCAGAATTGTTCCACTAATATACTTAACTGCATTTTCAGTATCTTCTCTAGAGTAGTACCTAAACCATTCAAGAGTAGGATGTTGTCATATTTTCTTCTTCCGCTCTAAGTAACCCCACCTCCCTAGTCTAACTTGGAGGAAAAGGCAGAAACGCATGCCATATAATGAACTTGGTTTTGCAGGACGTGTTTCCAGTTTATCAAACCAGGCCTCAACAACTTTCAGTTTCCACCCTCTCTCCCTTCCCCACCAACAAATACACACAGCCACACACACATATAAATAAAAACAAAAGCTAGACCAAAGGCTACACACACACACCACATACACAACAACTGTTATTAGCAAGATGCAGTTTTGCGCATGTAGTCAATCGAAAGACAAAAATGCATCAATTTTACTCGATGAAATAACTAGTGTTCTGATGAACAAGTAGAATCAAGTAGAAGACAAGGACATAGACACTTAATGAAGGAAAAACTCGTGTTCGTATATTTCAGATGATGTTCTCAACAAAAATAAATCCAAGTCATGAAGTAACAGTATGTTCATGTTAAGATGAAGACAGCTTAAAATGTTGTTGAATACCAACTTGGATCGTTAAATAAGTCATCAGCTGAGACTCACAGATAACAATTCAAGCGAAAAGTAAGCGCAGCAACAAAAACTTCCATACGATATTTGAAAAGATAATGTCACAGGTCACAGCTTTGAATTCAGCATGGATTACATAATGTAACAAACACAAATAAATGACACAATTGCCCCAAAATATGCTGTGAGCATAGTTCCAAGCATAACATACTTTCTTTCAACTCATGAATCAACATTCTTCTGCAAAAAGTAAAAAACTGAAAGACAGAACACTTACAATACAAAGCAGAAGCCACATGGTGTCTTGCTATTCTTATCCAAACCCATGATTATCCTCTTAATCTCACCAGCTCGTGAGAACAACTCATTACACTTGCTCCTCAGTTGTGTAGAACGACATATTCCCAGTATAAACAGTCGTGGAATTCAAAAGTGCTTGCTCAAATTCCTCTTAAGTCCCCGAAAACCTTCTATCTCTATACTGTGAAAGCTTGCTTGTATCCTAATATAACCAAGCACCAAAATAAATATTAAAGAGCAAAATAAAATAAAAAACAATTAAAGTTTTTTTGGATCTTATATAACGAAAACACCAAAAACACACAAAGGGGCAATCCTAACAATTAATTTTTTTTTCAAAAATGCTAGTGCCACAGCAAAATTCCACCACACCATAGGAAAGCTTTGCAGGGGCGTCGTAAAGCATAGCAAAGTGTAGCAAGCACGTGTACGCTCTCACGAGAGAGCTTAGCAAATCATAGCAAAGTGTAGCAATCAAATGAGCACGTAGCAAATCATAGCAAAGCGTAGCAAACAAGAGCGTAGCAAACACGTGAGAGCTCAGCAAAGTTAACGAAGCATCATAGCGCCCTTTGCTACGCCGGCGATGCTTTGATATGCTTGTGGCAGCATTTTATTGTGCTTTGATATGCGTGATGTAGCATTTAATTGAGCAATTTCGTTGTGGCGCTATCAAGTTTGAAGCTTTTTACTACCTCCAGCACAGAAAAGCATCATAACAAAACATATCAATTACTTCTACTACGAACCATATCAAATTTGTTAATTAAACGAAAAATCAAGCTAAGGGAATCATCAATTACCTTGAAAAGAGACGCCATTGTGCAGAATCGAGCTCTATTCCACCAACTCCTTGATTTGATACTGAAAGAATATCACCAAACGAATCCATTTCAGATATATGATATATGTTTTTTCTTTTGAAGATGAAGAAGGAGATGGGGATGGAGGAAATCGAAGCATAAATAAACGGAATTAAGAAATCGAAATAAAGAGAAAGGGAAGAAGGAAGCGTACTTGGCTCCAAGGAATTGAACTCGAACCTGTGTAGCCCTAAATAGAGAAGGCTTTAGCTCGATAGGGATCCGACCCGGTTGGTTTAGTGACAATTTTATCCGGTTGAACCATGAACAATTAAACCGGTCGAACTTTAATATTTTCCCTTTTCTTTTTTTGAAAACCCCTTTTCTTTTTGAAGACGGATAACAAACTTGAACCTAAACATGATGAAGATTTGAACATTGAATCCCTACAAATTGACAAACTTTATATCACAACTAAGTGTAAATCAGAAGGATTGTGTGTATTTCTTATGCTCTTACTTAAGCACACTAGGTATTCGGTGAAATGCTGCAATGGAAGTTTTAAAAAAGAGAATCATTTTCAACTTCTCTTTGTTCAATAGTATTAGCTGAATAGCTGACGGTTTCTTGCTATATGTTTTTTTTTTCAGGGACGGTTCATTCAGCTTATAAATTCAGAACAGCTGCTGGTGAAAATGAACTGGGCTGTTTCAAGTACAGGTCTTTCTTGCTCCGGCTCAAGTATTCCCACGGGAGTTGATAGGTCGAGTATATTTCACAAGCAGAGCAAACGGGATTTCACGGTACTACTATGAATCCTGTTCCTTAAACTTTGCTCTGTATATTAAGCGCCTTTAGTGGCACACGGTATTTTTAGCATGACACCACACCGAAAACTGAGAATCAACCAATGGAAAGCCAAAAATCGACTTTCATAGGGTTCATTGTGACAATTGGCTGTCGAAATTCTATACTAGAGCTGGTAATTGACCGGATAAAGTCGATTATCACTGGTAGATTTGGAGCGGCGGTGTGATTAAAAACGCCTGTGGATTATATAGGTTCTTTCAAAATCGATTCTTAGCTCTAAAATCAACTTTCACACAGTCGATTGAAGAGGTGAGAATCGACTGTTTGAAAGTCCATTGTCACTTGTAGATTTGGAGTGGTGCCACTAAAGATGCCTGTAGATAATGTATGTTCTCATTTTGCTGAAATGTCATTGTCTTGTTCATGTTCTTGAAGCAGCCATGGGGGCAATGTAAGAAACAGAGAGCGGCTAATGTTCTTGCTTATTATGGTTTGAGAAGGCCTCCGTACAAACTAGTGAGTTTTCAAGTTTCCTAAGTTTTTATTTCAGGAAAGATGTTTCCCTTTGAATTAAAGTTCCACTGTTTTTGGTTCTTGTTAATGGTGCCTGTATCTTTCTCTTAAGATTAGCAAGATTTTTTTTTTTACTTTGCATCGGTTCTTAATTGATGAGTAAAGATAATAAAACAGGAAGAAATTTGCTCATAAAGCTGTATTTCTAGCATTACATTAATTCTTATTTTTATCTTGTGTACTGAAGTTTGTGTGCTTTGCTTGTTGATATGAATTCACATCAGGTGTTAGATTGTAATGAGCCTCTTGTTGTTCGTATAAATGTGTATGAAAGTCTTTTTTTCATTTTTACTTTCATTTGCACTTAATCTTGAGCTTGAATCAACAAATCTAATACATGTATCATCTGCTTATTGGAATTCGTTTTGCCCGGATTTGCGTATCATTATGCTTTGCTTTAATTGTTCTGGTTTTTTTTTTTTAGGATGCTCTCGAACCGTATATGAGCAAAAGAACTCTTGAGTTACACTGGGGAGAGCATTATCGTGGATACGTTGATGCTCTGAATAAGCAGCTTGGGAAAAACGATAAACTCTATGGATTCACCTTGCAAGAACTAATTAGATTTACATATAATAATGGAAATCCAATGCCGGAATTCAATAACGCCGCTGAGGTATGTAGTAAGAGTCTTGATTTATGATATTGAGCCGCGTGTTTGTCTTACGTATGAATCTAACATAATCGTGGATTATCAGCTCTGGAATCATGATTTCTTTTGGGAATCCATGCAACCAGGAGGTGGTCAAATGCCGATTTTAGGACTGTTTCAGCAAATTGAAAAGGATTTCGGTTCGTTTTCCAATTTCCAAGAGAAATTCATAGAAACCGCAATCTCATTGTTTGGATCTGGCTGGGTCTGGCTTGTCAGTAAGCTCTCTATTTAGTTGATTTTGCTCTTTCATGTGCTTAGAATCGAAAAAGCCGGGTGATTGTTGTCTCTAGTACTGATTGATCAATGACTTCAGATGAACGAGTTTCTTTACCGTTTCTTTTTCTTTGTTTTCTTTTATGTTTGTTTCTCAGTGAAAAGAGAGGAACAACGTCTTGCAATCGTTAAAACATCGAATGCCGTGAACCCTATCGTATGGAACGATATCGTGAGTCAACTAAATGTCTACCATATATGATCTTAGATTGTTTATTTTGTATGCTTTTATGATAATGAAGTCATTGTCTTTGACATCAAAATGTATATGCTTGTTTTTGCAGCCTATCATCAATCTAGACATGTGGGAGGTATGCCTATCTCGTTCATTCTCTCCCTTTCTTGCACTACAATTTCACATTTTAACAGGTATCGTTTTTAGCGGTATCAAACTAAATCTATTGTTTTGACACCATAGTGATAAAAACATTGTTGTGCTTTGGGCTATAAGTGAACCGGGCTATTGGTGAACTACTCGTAAAGGAGTTTGACTTGATTCGGTTTTTTTGCAACTTTGTCATGTTCGTTTTTATAGAGCTGCTAGGGAAGTCGATTCTCAGATTATATTGACTTTCTGGTGGTTGCTTGTTTTCGGTGTGGTGGCATGATAAAAACACTATTTTGACTAGGGGCTATAAGTAAACCGGGTTTCTCGTACTCGACTATAAAAAGAGTTTGACTCAATTCGGTTTTTTCGAGTTCAAGCTACTCGAATACTTGACCGAGCCGATCTCGAACTTTAAAATATAGTAATCGAGTAGCTCATTGTTTAATCGAGCTATATTAAATAATCATTTAATTAAATATATTTTAAAGTTTTTTATTAAATAAAATATTATATAATCAGTAACTGTTGGTGGGGTCGAGTATTAGACCAGTCGAGTTCTTTCTTGCCATATTCTAGAAAAGTGAAATGAATTCTTACAATATAAGCAAGCTTACGAGCTAAGTTGAGTTATATCAAGTGCTTATTAAAGATTTAAGCTCGATCTTGCCTTTTTACGACTCAATCAAGCTTAAGCTAAGTTTTGAGACCGAGTAATTTTTTCTGAGTAGAGCTCAAGCCCTAGAGACTCGGCTCGGCTCGATTACACCCCAAGAACTAGTTAAGCATATACATCGCACCTGGTTAATGATACTAATGACCATTTATATTCTATCTTTGTTTACAGCATGCATACTACTTGGATTACAAGGTACTTATATAAGCATTCAAGTCAAATTCGTTTTTTGATTAATTATTACTATTTTTTTTTTTTTTTTGAGGAAGATTAATTATTACTATAACTACCTATAAATCCCCTATCTTTTTTTACTGTATTTCTGCAGAATGATAGAGCCAAATATGTGAACATGTTCATGAACCATCTAGTATCTTGGGATGCAGCCACGGTACGCATTGCTCGAGCGCAGGTTTTCGTGAACTTAGGTGAACCAAAGATCCCCATCGCGTGAGGATGTTCCGAGGGGGATATATATGTGTAGTTTACAAATAAATTCGGTTTTTAAGTGGGGTTTTAGAGTAATCTAGCATGCCAAAGAGTTTAATGAGTGTAATTGCTAAAACGGGTAATTGAGGAGACAAAGTGCGGATATTTGATGCGAAAATGGGTAACCAAATTGCACAATATTCCATAAAAAAATTATATTTTTTCATAAGAAAATGAAGGTTACAAGTCGATTTTTAGTTTCACTACATTGGAAAAATAAATTTCTCAGAATTGTCTTCCTCTGTATGAAATCCATGTGACATTTTTATATGATCATCCTTCAGTGCTTGACGGGATCTTCATAATAAAAAGAGATTTATTATTCATCGGAAAAAAAAAAAAAAAAAAAAAAAAAAAAAAAAGAAGAAGAAGAAGAAGGAAAACTCACACACACATAAAAGTAAAACATATCGAATTAGTCAACAATGGAACATGATTTCTAGTTTACATAAAACGATCTGCTTACTTCAAAAAAAATAAAACGATCTGCTTCATATACTTTATATTAAAATAAAAAAAAAATGAATAAAACAAATATATTTAATAAGATCTATCATCTATTGTTATTTCTCAATTTATAACTGAACTGTTTTTCAGGTGAAGCTACTATCACAACGGTTCTGACACAACAAATAACATAAACACTTTTGCATCTTTCATCATGGTAAACCTGCATGAGTTATCTACTTGACACAATCACCGAGGCCACAACATGCGCAGGGCCGCCCTATAGTGAGACGAGAGAGAGATGCGCCTTAAGCCTCAACGTGCATGTTTTGCTAAAAAAAAAAAAAAATCGTGTAGATTGATCTGATCCAACCTAATATAATATGTTACTTTTTTTTATAAAGGCCCAATTTTTGTTCTGATGATGCTTTCAAACTTGTGTAAAATTCATATGCATACTGTTGAGAAAGTGAACATACTAAAATAAACTGAGATCATCAACTTGTGATCTCTACCCTTTGTTATTCATATATATAGTAAACAATAACACAACTCCTAACCCTATTGGGCTCATCTTTTCCCTTATTCCAAGACACATAAGTCGGCTCAAACACTTTACCCTAGCCGACTTACACACACACACCACAATACCACAAATACCCTTATTAATACTACGTCACTTTAACACTCCCCTCAAGTTGGCGCATATATGTCATGCATGCCTAACTTGTTACAAACAGTCCCCAAGCGATTCCCAAATAAAGCTTTAGTAAACTGTTCGGTAAAAACGTGTTTTAAATTTATAAACCGAAACACCCCAAGTATAAGGATCGTAGTACAGGGTGTTTACGGGTCGTCCTAAGGGAGTGGAATGTTTATCGGATTCAAATATAAATCTATATCGATTATGTCACAATTATTAACTAAACTAAAGCTGAAACTAACTAAAACCTAAACCTAAGAATTAAAACTAAAACAGGAAATAAAAACAAGCAGAAAATAAGAAAACAGAAGGATGGACGAGCGTTCACTAAAGTGAACGAGCGTCTGAAAACTAAAGCTAACGGACGGGCGTCTGCTATTGCGGACGAGCGTCTAACTACGAACTGGCCCAAGCGAAAAAAGTGCGAGAAACAAAGCAGGAAATCTAAAGGTTTAAAAACTAAAACTTAACTAAACTTAATCTAAGCGATTTGATTAAAACAATTAAAGGAAAACACAATGGCGCGAATCCACCCATCAACCAACAACCCCAACTAGATGGTGATCTAAAGATGTAGTTTTTAGTAGTGATTTTTCACGAATTCAATTAAGTTTCTTCAACCAAATTCTAGGGTTCCGTTTATCTTTTCAAACAAACTAAACATGCAATCAAAACGAAATCACGAGATTGTTTCCAAACTCTTACTCAACTAAACATGCCTAATCTCTTATAACATGATTAGATGCATCACTTAAACGAAAGAGAACTCAAATAAACAAACTTTCATAAATTTATTCAAGCATAAAGATAGATAAATAGATCGTTTCATAGAATTGATAATTCAACAAAACATGGCAATGTAAAAGCAGCGTTAAAAGTGATGAAAAACTAGATCTTAAACTCACTAAACATCCAAATGATCGAACTCTCTAGTTGGTTTTGTTGTTGATAAGCTTCCTCCGTCGACTCACTTGCAAGGCTTTAGCCAACAATCATGTTGAAGATGATTGTTGGGTTGGAGAAGTTCATCTCTGTGTAAAAGGCTTGTGGCGCGACTTTTTGGTGTAAAATTGCGATCTCAATTATGTGGTATCAATTAGGGTTGGGGCTGCCGCTTTATTTATAGGAATTTGAGTCGGTTAGGGTTAAGTCGGCAGCGGACGCTAAATGGTCTCGTGGGCGCCCGTCTGGTGGATCTTGACTTTGCTCTGAGCGTCCGTCCATCTGCGTCCAAACTCTCGTATGTGATTTCTCTCGGGCGCTTTCGTCCATGAAATCAAACGCCCGTCCCGATGGGCGGGATGCAGACGCTTCAGTTGGATCGCTTTGAGGTCGGATTTCATCATCTTTATCCAATTTCTTTGAGCCAATTCCAACTCTATCTTGAATAATTCGACTTGAGCTTCATTTATCCACTTATAGCATTCAAAATCAACACCTACATGATAAATAAACAATGCAAAAATGTAATAAAATCCAAATAATAATAATTCCATTAAATCAACACTTAAAATCATCAATTTTGCATACAACCCTCTTAAAATCATCTTTATTAAATAATTACACTTAAACCCTTAATTCTCATGTAAATTACGCAAAATGTGGGGAAAATAATAATGAAATAACCCTTTAATAATCATATAAATATGGCCTTAACAACACCCCCACACTTAGCTTTTTGTACGTCCTCGGACAAAACAATCAAAACTATAGCTCAACTTTATAAATAATCCACATAGATCTCTAACTCACGTAACAAAAGATACAACAACTATAGCAAATGATACCAACACAGAGATAGATTCGGTGTAAGTGTGACAAGCCATTCTCAATCTAACAAGCCTTTCAAAGAAATATCCTCTCAAAAATTCCAATGACTATCCTAGTACAGACGATAATGACTCCACTCAAAGCCTTCCCACGCACTCGGTGGATAATCCCTACAGCATATCATGCGGTTCTACTGGGTATAAGATCCATGATAACAAAGACTTTACTTTATTTTAACTCATCATTTTTCAAAATTGTCAAATTTGACGCATATCAGAATAAGCTCTTACCCATCATAGTAGAATAGGACATTTCGAGATAATCCCCTACCTACTCAAATCATAAGGTAGCTTCTTCTAACTGTCGTGAGCTTTTGGTCATCATAGTGGTATAGGACATACGAGGTATACCCTACCGCACTCCAATCATAAACCAGCTTCCGACAAACGTATTTATTAATAATTGCTTACTCACTTTATTTATTCACTTTTCAAAGTCATAAGTTACATCTCACTTATCACATTCAAACTTTATGATATTCACAGTACACGGTCTAACTAAGGTGTTACTATACTGACCTTCCTAAGATAAATCATTAAAAATAATGAAAGGATATAATTCAAAAGTCATGCTTCAAAATCAAAGGCTTTCGTGAGTGAAAAAAAAAAAGCGAAACTATCTCCATAAAAGTAAAACATGCTATAATTATCTCACTAAGTCACATACTATCATCGTTAGAAAACTACAACTAGCAAGCATCTAGTTCCAATTATATGCTCGAGACTACACAAAAATTTTAAATTCGCATAAATTTAACATTCACTTATATTTCAAAGGATATAGCATAAAAACATACCCAAACACCCCACACTTAAATCACATTATGTCCTCGTAATGTGCAAATATAAAAGAAAAGAAAACTTAGTTGCTTTCAACGATGGTTGTCGGATGAAAGTTAGCGGAGAGTCAGGCCGAGCATGAGCGTGCATTTACAACTCGAATAGACAACACCGACAAGTAGTAACTTCGAAAACTCAACTCAAAAGTATACGCAACACTCGACATACCATATAATCTCGGGTACACGGGGTATATGAGCAACACATAACACAAAACACTTACAATGAACGTAAGAGGAATAACCATCAACACAAAATCAACTAAAGTATTATTTCTAAAACAATAAAACAAAACAACCTAAGAAAAGAAAACAAACAAAGAAAACTAGGTTGCCTCCTAGGAGCGCTCTTTTAATGTCAATAGCTTGACACAGATTCCAAAAGATCAACCCGGATCGGGCCACTTTGGTTTAACAGCCGCCACCTCAATATCAGAATCAGAAGTATTGGGGCGGAAATGATTTTCACCACAACAACAAGTCAAGTGCGCAATAAGTTCATTAAACTTTTCTCTCCAAACTACACTGACTCTCTTCTTCTTGTTCTTGCGCACGATAGGCATAGACATAGTGGTATGATCAGAAGTCTCAACAGAAGGTACCTTACGGGTGGATATAGTAACGTCATCATCATCTGACTTAAAGAAATAAGATGGAATCTCTTCACAAATCAGGACATCTCAGATTCTCATCTCTCGCTTTGAAAATAAAGAATCTCAGGCTTTTCCTTTGGTTGCCCAAAATATTTCTTAAGTCGATGGCCATTCACTTTAAAAGCTTGATTACCATACCCGTTCAAAGTAATTACTCCACTGGGATTAACCTCGAGAATCTCAAACGGACCAGACCATCTAGACTTTAGCTTACCAGGAAACACATGAAGTCTGGTATTATAGAGTAAAGCCATTTCACCAACTTTGAATTCTCGGTCCTTGATCTTAGCGTCATGAAGTATCTTCGTTCTCTCCTTGCTGAGTTTAGCATTCTCGTGCGCTCTGAGTCGAATTAAATCGAGCTCGTTCAATCAGTAACAACCCTTTCTCCCCACGAGTTGGCTATCGAAATTTAAGAATTTAATTGCCCGACTACGTGTTCAAGTTCGACAGGTAAATGACAAGCTTTGCCATAGACCATTTGGAAGGGTGACGTACCCATCGGGTTTTAAATGCGATCACGATAGGCCCACAATCGTCATCCAACTTAAGACTCCAATTAGATCGATTATTGTTCACGGTCTTCTCCAAAATTCTTTTCAGGCTCTGGTTGCTTACCTCGACTTGGCCACTAGTTTGAGGATGATATGGTGTACCAATCTTATGTTTGACACCATACTTCTCAAGGATCTTGTCAAGCGGCGCATTGCAAAAGTGAGTACCTTCATCACTAATGAGTGCTCTCGGACGACCGAATCTAGTAAAGATATTCTTTTGCGGGAATTTCTTCACAACCTTGTGATCATTAGTTTGAGTAGCTATGGCCTCGACCCACTTTGAAACATAATCCACACAGACGAGATATACTTATTACCACATGAGGATGGAAAGGGTCCCATAAAATCTATGCCCATATACATCGAAAACTTCGCATTCAAGAATGGGCTTAAGTGGCATTTCCATCCGACTACTCTGCCGTCGGTTCTCGGCACCTATCACAACCTTTACAAAAGGCTTCGCATCTTTAAACAGAGTCGGCGGTAGAGAATCCAAACTTGAAGAATCTTTGCAACCGTCTTCGGTGTTCCATAGTGACCTCCGGTAGGACCGCTATGGCATTGTTCTAAGATATCCCACTCGATCATGCTCGAGAACACACCGTCGAAGCAACCCGTCTTTCTGATTCTCGAACAAATAAGGATCTTCCCATACGAGATATTTAAGATCAGAAAAGAACTTCTTCCTCTCCTGATACGTCATATCCTCTAAATGACCACTCGCTAAATAGTTGACATAGTCAGCATACCACGGCCTAACCGTTTCAAGCTTCATCAATTGCTCAGTCGGGAAATCAATGCCTATATCACTGTGATTCTCTGCACCCTCATTTACTAAGCGAGATAAATGATCAGCCACAATATTCTCACTACCTTTCTTATCTTTAATCACAAGGTCAAACTCTTGTAGAATTAAAATCCATCTAAGTAACCTTGGTTTGGCATCTGCTTTATCCATAAGGTAGCGTAAAGCTGCATGATCTGTCCATACAATCACTTGAGAACCTAGAAGATAACTTCTAAACTTGTCAATGGCAAAAACAACGACTAAGAATTCCTTCTCAGTTGTGGTGTAATTGCATTGAGCCGGGTTCAAGGTACGACTCGCATAATAGATGGGCTGAACCTTTTATCAACTCTTTGACCCAAAATGCGCTTACGGCGTAATTAGAGGCATCGCACATCAACTCAAAAGGCTTGGTCCAACAAAAAGCTACTAAAATAGGGGCACTGATAAGCTTGTCTTTCAGACAATTGAAAGCTTCTTTGCACTTCGCATCGAACAAGAAATCTACATCTTCTTTCAAAAGATTTGATAAAGGCTTGGCAATCGTAGAAAAGTCTCGAATAAACCGCCTGTAGAAGCCAACATGACCTAGAAAACCTCGTACCTCCTTCACTGTCTTAGGGTACGTCATCCTTTCAATGGCTTCAACCTTAGCCTTATCAACTTGAATACCAGCATTGGACACCTTATGTCCCAAAACGATTCCTTCGTCTACTAGAAAATGGCATTTCTCCCAGTTAAGCACAAGATTTTTCTCAACACAACGTTGGAGTACCATATCTAGGTTCTCTAAAATTTCATCAAAACTATCGCCGTAGACTGAGAAGTCGTCCATGAAGACTTCCATGCATTTCTCAACAAGTCCATCAAAAATGGCCAACATACACCGTTGAAAAGTCGCGGGTGCATTACATAGACCGAATGGCATTCTACTGAAAAGCAAAAGTACCAGGATGGACATGTAAACGTGGTCTTCTCTTGGTCATTGGGGTCGATGGCTATCCGGAAGTAACCAGGTATCCATCGAGAAAACAATAATACTTGTGACCACTCGGTCTTTCAATTAGTTGGTCAATGAAGGGTAAGGAAAGTGGTCCTGGCGGTAACCTCATTAAGTCTACGATAGTCGATCTGAGACTCAGTAGCCAATCACGAGGCGTAAGGCAACTTCCTCCCCTTTTTCATTCTTTTATTTGTGATTCCGCCTTCTTTGGCACAACTTGAGTAGTAAGTGACCCACTCGCTATCGGCGATTGCATAGATGATTCCCATGTCGAGCCACTTTATAACCTCCTTTTGACAACCTCTTGCATATGCAGATTCGACCTTCAGAGAGGTTGTCTTACCTTTTAGCTCCTTCCTCCGTTCGGATTTTATGCATGCATATGTCCGGGCCGATTCCTCGAGATATCACCCACTTGCCAACCGAACGCGAGGATGTTTTTCTTAAGCACTTCTATCACCGTGTGCTTCTTGATCTTAGTCGAGTTTCAAGAAATGATCAAAGGCAATTTATCTCCATCCTTAAGAAAGATATACTTAAGGTGTTTTGGAAGCGGTTTAAGCTCTAAAATCGGTGAGGTGGTTGCTCAATGCTGACTTTAACGGGCCACCTTTCTCCTTATGAGCTTGAAGTGGTTGACGATGAGAACACCTCATCTTCCCGAGGCTCAACCCCGAAAGGTCACTGGATCAAATCATCCATCGGAATCCTCCGGTCAACACTTGCTTCCTTTTTCTTGTGATCGATCATTTTCCTTAACTCTTCATCTTTAAGCTCTTCTCGCGGCTCTTCCCAATCATCTACTTCCCAATGAGTAGCTTCTCTCCAAAACTCTACCTCGTCCCAACTACCCATCGAGCTTCTTCTTCACCAGGATGAAGTCTTCCCGACTCGATTCTTTGAAATCATCGTTTGTTGCTTTGGGCATCTCCATGCTTCTAACTCAATAACAGCCCAGGTGTGAGCGAGTGAAGATGACTCGTCAATGCCTACGGCTTGAAATGAATCGAAGAAGGTGGTCCGCAATCGGCCGGATCCTCAATGTCCATGACTTCAAAAACACCTATCTCTGTAAGCTCCATTGCATCTTCATAATAGGCATCTCCGCCGTCCTCATATATATAGCCCGACAAACGATATTTCATCAATTACGGCTCTTTCGGGATGTGTCCCTCGTGTGAAGGTGACGGATGTGTCACCGACTCTAAGAGTAATCTCTGTCCTTTGCGAAGTCGATGAGAGCATTGGAAGTGTCCAAAAGGTTCGGCCTAGAATTAGAGGCATTTCCTTATCGTGGATAATCTAGGATAACCCGATCGGTAGGGAAGACCAAATGTTCAACTTGAAGGAGAACATTAGCTACACAACCGGCCGCATCCGGCTAGATTTATCTACCATCTCAAGAGAAATCGGGCGTTCCGCATCCTTTTATCTAACCCGAGCTTTTTGCGTCGTTTAATGGCATCACATTAATAGAGGCCCCCGAGTCGCATAAGGCGTTTTGAATAAATGACCTTCGATCTCACAGAGATTGAAGGTCCGCCAGTCACCTCGCTAACGGCAATTTTACGTGAAACCAACGCGCAATCCTCGCGTAGCACTTCTTCAGTCATCCCCTGAAGTTTTCTCTTACTCCCACAGAATTCTTTAAGATACTTAGAGCATTTAGGCATTTCGCTTAATACCTCGGCTAAGGGCATACTAACTTGAGTGTCTCTAAGCATCTCTCTCACTCCAAAGATCTTGCTTGTCATTAGTGAGGGCTTTCTCTTTCCTTTTTGGTGGATAAGGAAGGGCTTTATCATTCCTTGTAGCTTGATTCTTTATCGCCTCATCCTCCCTATCCTTCCATCTTACAAACTTTTCTTTCTTTTTCTTAGTCGAAGTGCACGCCCTTGACTTTCCTTTCTCTCCTCATCATCGAATTATTTTCGTCCTCCAAGAAGAATTGTCACTACGCCTCATCGCCGCTTTCTTGGCATGTGGTTTGATTTCCCCCTCCTGAACTCATGGCGTCAGGAGGGGCTACTCGTTTCCCGACATCTTGCCGGGTCCAGCCTGTTTACCACTTCTCAACGTTACTTCATTCAACTCCTCTTCTTGTCCATACTCCCATTGTGGTGTAATGGCAGTGCAAACATTCACATCAGCTTTTGGGTTTCTCTCGGTATAACTCGGGAGTTTACCGTGAGGTCTGCTTGCTTGCTGGTCTGCCATCTGACCAACTTGTCTCTCAATAGCTTTAACGCTAGTAGACAGAGTCTTCACCATGTCTACCAACTCATCGAATTTGTGTTGAGGGACACATGAGGTGGTATGATTGTTGTTCTGAGTTTGATTCCAGCCACCTTGAGGCCTTTGGGAGTTCTGAACTGGCCTTTGATAGTTCGAGTTGAAAGAATTCGAATTTGAAGGGCCAGGTGGTAACTTGGCTTGATTGAAGTTTTGTCTTTGAAATCCTGAATAGTTCTGGTTCTGGTTGAAGTTTCGGAAGGGTTGGTTTTGATTATCCATTAGATTTATTTCTTCCGTCATCTCCGTTCCTACCTGCATTCCAAGATCAGAAGGCTGCGTCTGAAGATTGGCTAGCTGCTTGCTTATCAATTCCATCTGAGCAACCAACAGCTTGTGTATCGAGATTGCTTGCGTGACCTTCTTTCTTAACAATATTGGTCTTCTTAGGAGTCGACCACATATTGTTCTTGGCGATGGTCTCACCACTCAGAAAGCGATCTCATCACCTCCCCAAGAAGGATCCATGAGTGTGGAGTCAAGATAGTCTCTATTAGGTTGAGAGACACCTCTATAGAAACGAGCCCAAAGAACTCATGTATACATCATATCCGTGATTGGGGCACTTCCTCATCAACAGATTTAATCTCTCCCAAGCCTTGCCAACAGTCTCATCCTCCATCTGCTCAAACGTGGCTATTTCCCGTTTCATTTCCATAATCTTGCCTGGTGAAACCCACTTAAGAGCGAAGGCTCTTTTGACATCATTCCATGTATGGAGGGAATGATGTGCTAATGACTTAAACCATCTGCTTGCTTCACCTTTTAAAGCAAAAGGAAATAGCTTCAACTTTACGATCTCAGAATCAACACCAGGATAATGGCCTGCTTCACAGATTTGTACGAATGTGGACAAGAAGTCGTGTGGATCTTCCTGAGCAGTACCATGGAAAGAGCTATTACGAACTAGAGCAACTACTCCGTTCTTTAGATCAAAGTTCACTCCTCCCATGTCCTGGGAGGGCGAATAGGTCTATGCCCTCGAGAAAATCTTGATTTAGATATGGAGTGTAGGGGTCCCGGTTCAACCGATTAAATTTGGTTTTGGCGGAATTGTTGAAGTTGTTGATTTATGCCACTTCTGTGATTCTCATTGTCTGCAGAGCTTGCATTTGTTGAAGGAGTAAATTTAATCGAGCTTGGGGTCGATTTGGAATTGGTGGATCTTGATCCGCCATTTTGTCCAAATCGGGAGAAGCCTTCTTCTAAGGATAGATCGTTCGTGCTCGTGGATCAAAGATCGAAGTCCCTTCTTACTTCTCGCTTGCATAAACCGTAAGAAAAGAAAGGAAGAAATCAACCCTTTGGGGTTGATTAGAACAGTTTAGAAAAGATTAGATGGTTTAGAGGAGAAAAGAGAAGAAAAGAGAAGAAAGAAAAGTGATGATTGAAGCGGTGATCGAATCAAGGCCCAGTGTTAGTGGGCGTTCGTTCGAATCGAACGCTGCGTTGATTGAATGAACGTTCGCTCGAGGGGCGAATTGAGGTGGGCGGGCGTTCAAGTTGTTGAACGCTCGTTGATACGAAAACCTAAAAACTAAGGTTACCAGAAATTAAAAACGAGATAAAAAATAAAAGCAGAAAAGACTTATAAAATCAAACAAATCTATAAGTACGGAAACAGATCTAAGCTATAATAAAAAAAAAAAAGTAAGGAAAATAATTGAAAAAAAAAAAATCAAATAAAATAAAACAGTAATAAATGTAATCCTAAAATTAAACGAAACTGGAAAAGAAACCTACCTACGAAAAAGGAGACAACTCATCAATCTCTTATTAAAGAAGATCGAGAAAGACTGAACAATAACCGTCCTCATTCGGCGAACAACGATCCGTCTCGCGTCCCGACCCTCACCGAATTAAAGGACTTCCATGTGACGCTTGAACACCGCTTTAAAGAGTCGGGAATCCAGCCCGATAAACCAATTCTCTCGACCACTGACACTATTCAGATGGAACAGGGTCCTTTACAGGAACAACCGGTCCCACCACCCATTAATCCCCCGGACTCTCCTATTGACGATAATCAGGAGACTGATGGAGAGAACGTTGATCCGGATGTGGTAATTAGCGAAGAGCAACCTCCTGCGGGGAATAAACCGAATGGGTCCAATGTCACCATTGCAACGGCCAAAAAGCGGAGGAAAAAAGGTAAGTTGACGAATACTTCGGACTTGGTCCCGGCACAAACTTATCAACTCCGGTCTTCCAATGTTTAGTCCAATCAACATCTTATTTTGGAATGTTCGAGGTATCGGTAATGCCTCTTCTCAAACTTGTCTCAAGAATATGTGTAGAAGCAATAATGTTAAAATTTTAGTGTTGATTGAACCTTTGTGTTCTCCTAATTTTTGTTCACATATTCGGCTCAATTTGGGTTTTGACTATTCTCAATCTTTTTTGCGAGGTAAAATATGGTTTTTCTGGACTGGAGTAACTTGCTTGTTGACCACAGATAGTGAACAAATGTGTACGGCTGAGGTCACGGACCAAAATGGTGATGTGTTTTTGGTTTCTGGTATCTATGCGAAACACTCTCGCCGTTCTCGTACCCCTCTTTGGCATGCGGTTAAAGATAGAGCTGAGGCTACCACTCGGCCATGGCTCTTAGGGGGAGACTTTAATATTGTTCGGCGACAAGAGGAGAGGAAGGGTGGTACCTCCCCCAAGGCTAACGACATGTCCGACTTTAATGATTGCATACAAACGGCTAATCTTATCGAGGCATCCTTCGAAGGTTCGCAATTCACCTGGCATAATCGGAATATGTGGCAACGTCTTGACAGGGTTTTCTTTAATGAGGCTTGGTTGGACCACTTTAATATGACAAAAGTCTTGCATCTACCTCGGGTTCTCTCGGATCACTGCCCCCTACTCACCACTTGTGGTTCTTTTACTGCTCGCAAGTCTTCATTTCGGTTTCTTAATGTTTGGACAGATGATGGGTCGTTTTATGACATAGTAAAATTAGTTTGGGCCGAACCGTTGATGGTCAAGGAATGTGGCTCTGGCAAAGAAACTTAAAAGCTTGGATACAAGCTTACGGAATGGAACCGTCACGGTTTTGGAAATATTTTCGATAATACAAAAAAGCGATGGCGGAAGTCAATGCCAAAATCAGACGGTATGATCAAGTCGGGACTCTGACACACACGCAGAGCTCCGTGACGGCTATTATGGACTTCGAGAGATGCGTTAATATTGAGACACGTTTCCTCAAGCGAAAAGCAAATGATTAAATGGATTGAAGCCGGAGACGCCAATAGTAAATACTTCCATCTTGTTTGCAAGCAAAGACGGAGTCATAACTACATTCATCGTATTAAGGTCGAGGATGGTCAATGGATTGATAACCAGGAAGAGATTCGGGTTTCGTCAAAGAACTTCTTTGAAAACCTTTTACGGCTAATAGGCGGGGATTGGTGCTCCTCAAACCTTTTCTCACCCGCCCCAAATCTCTCGAAGATCAAAATGAGCACCTTATCAAGGTTCCCACGAGCGACGAAATCCTCAATATTATTCGTTCCCATTGACCCCGATAGTCTTTGCGGGACTGATGGCTTCACCTCTTTGTTTTTCCGGTTTGTTGGGACATCATTAAAGATGACATGACGAGTGCAATTTCGATTTTTTCCTCGGCGGCCACCTCCCGGATATTTTTCCACATCTTCAATTATTCTACTCCCTGCCAGGTGGGAGCTGATTGTTGGAAGGATTACCGGCCCATTAGCTTATGCACTGTCTTCTCTAAGATCATCACTAAGATAATTACTCAGCGGTTGAATGATTATCTCCCTCTGTTGGTGACAGATCAACAGTCCGGTTTTGTGCCAGGGCGCTCCATTACGGACAATATTCTTCTAGCTCAAGAGCTGTGTAAGGATGTGAATAAGAAGATACGCAGCCCTAACCTAATGCTTAAGCTGGATATGGAGAAAGCCTATGATCGAATGGAATGGGGTTTCATTATGCAGATATTAAGGATGTTTGGCTTCCACGAACGTTGTGTTGATCTTATCTTCCGTACTTTGGCGGACAATTGGTTTTATGTCCTTCTTAATGGCTCCCCTTCGCAACCCTTTCATGCGACTCGGGGTGTCAAGCAAGGTGACCCTCTCTCTCCGCGCTCTTCGTTCTTGCAAAGCAGAATATTTTGGCAAGCTTATCAATGACTACATGAGCACCAACGCCGCATGCATTATCATTCAAAATACGGGGTATACATTATTTGGCCTTTGCGGATGACACGATTCTCTTCACTAGATGTAATAAGCAAGGTCTTAAATACCTCGGGAGGTTTTTCAACACTATGAGGTTGTCTCGGGACAACGTATTAACGCGACCAAGAGCACTTTCATTGGTCATCAGCTGACCGCCACTCATATTCGGTGGATTCAAAATGCTTTGGGTTTTAAGAGGGAGAATATGCCCTTTCGTTACCTAGGTGCTCCTCTCTTTCGGGGTCGGAATAAAATCAGCTACTATCAACACATTATCGACAAGGTTCAACATCGTCTTTTTCACTGGGGAAGTCGTCTGCTATCGTTTGGAGGTAAAATTATATTGTTAAGGCATGTGCTAACTTCTATCCCGATTTTTCTCCTCCAAGTTCTGGTCCCACCGAAAGAGGTTATCCATCGTTTACATCGCCTTTTTAATAAATTCCTTTGGGACGGCGGACAAACCGAAAATCATATACATTGGACGGCGTGGGAAAGAGTTTGTAGGCCCACGGAGGAAGGAGGTTTAGGTATGCGCAATCTTTTTGAAGTCATGGATTCTTTCGCAGTTAAATTGTGGGTTCGTTTGCGGATGCGGCAAGGGATTTGGGCCACAACCTTGTTTAATACTTATATTGCAGATCAATCACCCCTGCAAGTCTCCCTCCCCAACAACCCGACACAAATGGTCAAGAAGGTTTGGCTTTTACGGGATATCGCTGAGTCTGCTATCACTTGGAAGGTTAATGTCGGTAATATAGACTTTTGGAGAGATAAGTGGCTTCATGTCGACTTGGGTGAACCTCCGGACAACGAGTTTAGGAAAGTAAAGGATTTCACTTTGAATGGGATGTGGAATGTCCCCCTTTTACAGGCCTATCTCCCTTTGCATATTGTGGATGAGATATTATGCATACCTCTGCGACCTGACCAGGACGACGTCTTGATATGGACGTTAAATTCTGATGGGCATTTCACTACTAAGTCGGCTTGGAATATGCTTAGGTCTCGTGGCTCAGTTCGTCCTATCTTCAAGCTGATTTGGAACAATACGTTGCCTCTCAAGATTTCTTTCTTCTGCTGGAGACTGATCAACAATGTTCTCCCGTCTGATTCAAACATTCAACGCCGAGGTATTACGTTAGTTTCTAAATGTTTTGCTTGCCACCATGGGGAAGATCTTCGTCATATTTTCATTGACTGTGCTTTTGCCCGCTCTATCTGGACTTACTTTATGAACCAATTTGGGCTCCGATTCACTCCTACTACTGGGATTATTCCTATGTTCAATTTCTGGATTAATTCTACGGCGCACATTTATAATATACGCCTTATTGTCCCGGCTATTGTTTGTTGGGGCGTCTGGACTGAAAGAAATAAATGTAGACATGATGACTGTTGTCCTTCTATTCAACGTACCACCATTCTCATTGAGAGGATGATTCGACAGGTAGCCTTACGCAAGGTCATTGACAGGAAACATATAGGGATTGACTGGGGGGTTCCCTTCTTCAAGCCTTTCAAGGTGAAAACTCGACCCAAGCGTCGAATGATCCAAGTGCGATGGAAACCACCTCCTATCGGAAGATTGAAGCTCAATGTTGATGGAAGTGTGAGACATGGCATTGCCTATGGAGGGGGTGTTATACGGGATTCTCATGGTAATCTAGTCGTCGGGTTTCATGCTTGTTTCGGCCAAGGGAATGTTCTTGATGCAGAAGTGAAGGCGCTGCTTTTTGGTATTCGACTACGACCACATATTATGCCTCTTGATATCGAGACAGACTCCATCTTTGTTTCCCGGGTGATAACCGGAAATCTTCTTGGAGAGGTCGGCCCTTTGTATCTCGATTAATCGGATTTCGGCATATTTACGGGAAATGACGTACAATATCTCGCATATATACAGGGAAGGTAATAGAGTGGCAGACGGCTTTGCCGCAATGGAAGGAGACGATGTGACCTTCAACAACCTCGAGGACATACCTCATCCTCTTCAACAGCTTATTAATGATGATTTACATGGCCCTCCTCTCATTCGACATGTTACAAATAACTAGCGGAGCTTACAGAGGAAGAGACCCTGCATTGGGAACTTTTTCCTTGGACATGGATGGCGCCACTTTTTGGAAGCACCCCTATCTTGATATTAGGGGTGCAATCCAGGTGTACATGTTCCTTTATTGGATCTTGTCTATCATGCTCTATTTTACATGGACAACTGATAACTGTGTTCTCATCTGTAACTACATGTTCAGGGTTCACGTCTGGCTAGATTATACAAACAACTTCCTACAGGGGGACAGCATGGATTCAACGCTTAGGACCAACATTAGCACTCAACCTTGGAGGCACCCCTATAACCTTGTTAGGGGTGCAATCCAGGTGTCCTTGTTCATTATTTGGTTTATTACCTTTTTCATCTATCATTGGGACTACTATATTCCTTCTATGCCAGTGTCCATTGGGTTGCGTGAGCTGTGACAAGGTGAAGGAGGAGGGTCTTTGTTTCAATGATACGACCGACTGCTTGGAAGCCCTTTATGCCAGGTGATACCACCCATTGGGTTGCAGTGGCAAAGACAAGGTGGAGAAGAAGGGCTGATGATTCCATTGTACGTGCGATTGCTTGGAGGCTTTGGCTCATAGCTTGGTCGATCATTTGTGATATGTTTTCCTCGGAAAGAATTCCGATGCTTATGTTTTTTGGTTCTGGGATTTTGGGGGTGCATAGAGCGAGTACTCTTCCCTATGTGTTGGATTTTCCTACACTGGGTTTGCCATGCATAGGGTTTAAGGAGGCCATGCTATGCACTCTACCACGTACTTGGGGAGGGCCAGGATATGGCATTGACTTTGTAGCACTTTATTCTTTCGTTTTAATAAAATAAAGTTGCTTTGAAAAAAAAAAAAACTAAGACGGTAAAAAAAAAACGTGTTGAAACCTTCTAGGGCCAAAATGGAGGGGAAAACAGTGGATTTTGACCTCGAAAACGCATGAACGGCCTCACGGCGTTCACCACGTCGTCGGCGCCGGACGAAGCTTTCGAATTGGGGTCCTGCGTTCCAAACGGACACTCGAGCCGAAGTTACGCCAAAATACTACTCGCGTGCTAAAAGCGATCCTTTTGACTCGTAAAATTGTCCTAAATAGAATCCGACAACCGTTACCGACTCCCCGGCAACGGCGCCAAAAACTTGTTCGGTAAAAACGTGTTTTAAATTTATAAACCGAAACACCCCAAGTATAAGGATCGTAGTACAGGGTGTTTACGGGTCGTCCTAAGGGAGTGGAATGTTTATCGGATTCAAATATAAATCTATATCGATTATGTCACAATTATTAACTAAACTAAAGCTGAAACTAACTAAAACCTAAACCTAAGAATTAAAACTAAAACAGAAATAAAAACAAGCAGAAAATAAGAAAACGAAGGATGGACGAGCGTTCACTAAAGTGAACGCAGCGTCTTAAAACTAAAGCCAAACGGACGGGCGTCTGCTATTGCGGACGAGCGTCTAACTACTGGCCAAGCGAGAAAAGTGCGAGAAAAAACAGAAATCTAAAGGTTTAAAAACTAAAACTTAACTAAACTTAATCTAAACGATTTGATTAAAACAATTAAAGGAAAACACAATGAGGCGATTTAATCCACCCATCAACCAACAACCCCAACTAGATGGTGATCTAAAGATGTAGTTTTTAGTAGTGATTTTTCACGAATTAAATTAATTTTCTTCAACCAAATTCTAGGGTTCCGTTTATCTTTTCAAACAAACTAAACATGCAATCAAAACGAAATCACGAGATTGTTTCCAAACTCTTACTCAACTAAACATGCCTAATCTCTTATAACATGATTAGATGCATCACTTAAACGAAAGAGAACTCAAATAAACAAACTTTCATAAATTTATTCAAGCATAAAGATAGATAAATAGATCGTTTCATAGAATTGATAATTCAACAAAACATGGCAATGTAAAACAATAAAAAAGTGATGAAAAACTAGATCTTAAACTCACTAAACATCCAAAGATCGAACTCTCTAGTTGGTTTTGTTGTTGATAAGCTTCCTCCGTCGACTCACCGCAGCAGGCTTTTAGCCAACAATCATGTTGAAGATGATTGTTGGGTTGGAGAAGTTCATCTCTAGTGTAAAAGGCTTGTGGCCGCAGCTTTTTGGTGTAAAATTGCGATCTCAATTATGTGGTATCAATTAGGGTTGGGGCTGCCGCTTTATTTATAGGAATTTGAGTCGGTTAGGGTTAAGTCGGCAACGGACGCTCGTCTGGTCTCGTGGACGCCCGTCTGGTGGATCTTGACTTTGCTCTAGACGTCCGTCCATGCTGCGTCCAAACTCTCTGTATGTGATTTCCTCTCCTGGACGCTCGTCCATGAAATCAAACGCCCGGGCCAGGGATCTGCACGACGCCGGCCGGATCGCTTTGAGGTCGGATTTCATCATCTTTATCCAATTTCTTTGAGCCAATTCCAACTCTATCTTGAATAATTCGACTTGAGCTTCATTTATCCACTTATAGCATTCGAAAATCAACACCTACATGATAAATAAACAATGCAAAAATGTAATAAAATCCAAATAATAATAATTCCATTAAATCAACACTTAAAATCATCAATTTTGCATACAACCCTCTTAAAATCATCTTTATTAAATAATTACACTTAAACCCTTAATTCTCATGTAAATTACGCAAATGTGGGGAAAATAATAATGAAATAACCCTTTAATAATCATATAAATATGGCCTTAACATAAACACATCAGCTAGTTGTTCTTCTGACCGAACAAACGGTGTGCAAATCTCTCCACGAACGATCTTCTCTCGAATGAAATGGCAATCTACTTCGATGTGTTTGGTCCTCTCATGGAACACCGGATTAGACGCAATATACAATGCCGCTTGATTATCACAATGAAGGGGAATTGGCATATCAACTTTAACTCCGATTTCTTCTAGGAAATACCTCATCCACGTCAACTCTCCACATGTGTGAGCCATTGCTCGATATTCTGCTTCATCGTGCAACCACAGTTTGTTTCTTACTCTTCCAACTCACTAGGTTTCCTCCAAGGAAGGTACAGTACCCCGTAGTAGACTTCCTGTCTGATGGTGAACCAGCCCAATTAGCATCTGAATAGCCTTCAACCCGCAAATGGCCATTCGGTCTGAACATTACCCCATGGCCTGGGGCCTTCATTAAGAATCTTAGTATTCGGATCACCGTATCCTAATGTGGTACCCTTGGTGACTCCAAAACCGATCGATCAGACTACTCACAACATACGATATATCGGGTCTTGTGATAGTCAAGTAGTTGAGTTTGCCCACAAGACGCCGATACTTCCTTGGGTCTGCCAATAGTTCTCCTTCATCTTTTAACAACTTCACATTCGGATCCATTGGGGTATCAACATGACGTCCCCCGAGTAATCCAGTCTCCTGTAATAAATCAAGTACATATTTTCTTTGGCTCAAGAATGTGCCCTCTCGTGATCTAGCAACCTCTATGCCAAGGAAATACCGGAGTCTCCCTAGATCTTTGGTCTGAAACTGCTTGCCCAGAAACTGCTTCAACTTATCTATGCCTGCACGATCACTTCCTGTAATAACAAGGTCATCTACATAGACAACCAGAAATATATAACCGTGCTCGGTATGCATGTGGAATACTGAGTGATCTGTCTGACACTGCTTTAAACCAAACGATCTTACCACATCTGAAAATTTACCGAACCATGCCCGTGGGGACTGCTTAAGACCATACAATGCCTTTCGCAACTTACACACCAGACGTTTCTCCCCCTGAGCAACAAACCCGGGAGGTTGCTCCATGAAAATATCCTTCTGCAAGTCCCCGTTGAGAAAGGCATTCTTGGTATCGGAGCCTAAACACTCTTATATTCTCAACCAAATCCACCCTGATTTCTCCTAAACCCTATTTTGCGAAAAAAAAATCGCCCAATATCATCATGGCGGCCAAAGGTGAAAACCTCAATGTCTTGGCCAATTCCAGCCCTAGTTTGTTCTCGCCGGCGGTGTCCTTCCGACAATCACATCGGTCAAGTTAAACGGGAAAAACTACACGTTGTGGTCCCGCTTTGTCGAAATTTTCCTCACAGGGAAGAGGTTTAGATCACCATTTAGTTCAAGATAAGGTGGACGCTAATGATCCACGGGCTGCATCATGGAAGCAAGATGATGCGCAAATTATGTCCCTACTTTTGAATAGCATTAAGCAGCATATTAGCTCAGCCTTGCTGTCTGCGATCAACCAAGGCTATGTGGGCTCCTTTGCAACAAATCTACTCCGGTTCGGAAAATCTTACTCGGATCTACGACATGTGCAAGCAGTACTTCCAATTGGAGCAAGGTCAACTGAGTTTGGAAGAGTATTATTCACAGATAATGAGTGTGTGTGAGGAGGGAAATCTCTATCAACCATTGACCGATGATGTAGAAAAGATGGAGAAGCAACGAACCGATACAGATGTTATTCGGTTCTTGTCTGGCCTTAAACCCGAATATGAACCTGTTCGTGCCCAAATTCTTGGCGGCAACAGCCTTCCCACACTTCCGGAGGTGTTCTCTCGGTTTCAGAGAGCTTCTATGGAAGCTCGTAGCACCGAAAAACAGGAAAAACAGGAGGTTAATGAAGAAAAATCAGCCATGTTGGCTGGAAGTCAGAATTTGTTGAGTATTTTGTGGTTTGTTAAGTTGTGTTGATTAATTTTCAAAAATAGCATCTCCTTTGTTTAAAGCTTTTATATAGATTTGTACAAGTACTTTATATGGTAATATGTATTTTTATTATTATATGTGGCTAATGGCCATGAAATATTAATATTTACATCATATGGCATTATTTCTATGTTCATTATTCTTGCAGTTTAATTAAATAAGTTTATTTAATTAATATGTCATTAACTTGATTTATTAATTATTTAAATTATTTAATTTTCAAATAATGTCATTGGACTATTGTTCGACCCCACCTCTTTTTGCTTGCCGACTTCTTCAAACCTACCCTCTTCAAACCCTTAGCCGCTTTCTCCCCATTGAATGCTAAATCTCTTCGATATCCCACAAATCATGCCCCTATGTTCATCTCCTTCCTTACATTGTGATGAAATCGAGCATTCAATGCTCCGATTTTGTCTCTCTATTAACAAGAACGTCTCTCTTCATGAAGGCTTCAATGCTGCGATTTTGTTTTGATTTCACCCTTATGTGTCGTTGATTCTCTCATGATTTGAGCAACCACGGATATAGAAGGTTTGACTCAAACGCTGCAAAGAAAAGAGCTACCTTTACTCACGATTCGATCCGGATTTATTGCTCAAAGAACGTGTTCGAGCGGTTGAGCATGAAAGTTCTAACGCAAAAGTGTGGCCATTTCAAGAATCCCGATTGCGCCATCATCTCGCACGTGGTCAAATCGAGACTTTAATGTTCGATTCTCGTGAAGTTCTTGTCACGTTATTCTTAAGGTAATATCGTTGATATTTTTCTTGATCGTTAGAATATGATCTCAAGGGCTATAAATAGCCACCACACTAACAGATAAAGCACGAGTCGAAACACCGCTTATCCCCACATTTTCAAAACAAAAAGTTTTCTTATTTTCTGCTTGTACCAAGTTGTGGGTCTGTGATTCGAGAAAGCTTACCGTCAGTGGCATACTGGAACTATAAGCTTGACCTTGAATCGGTTGGTAGGACTGCGCTTGAATCAAGTTGGAGGTGATACAAGTTCTAGCACTCGTGGCATATGTGAGGCGCCGAATGCAGTGGCTTGTAGACTCTCTTGCTTATCATGAAGTGTGCTACCTCGGTTTTTACAAATTTTTCTAAATTGTATATTTTTGAAAGTGCTGTTTGTCTGTGTGCTTGAGTCCCTGTGAAATTCAGTTTTGTTCTAGGTGTGGTTAGTACTAAGATTGATTGATTGACTGAATCTATTGAACAAGTCCGCCTAGTAAGGACAAAAAGGCTTTTGTTCAAGCTGATTTGGTGATAGTCAATCTTGTGTGAATCTAGCCCTTAGTGACAAGTCCTGAATTGCTACAGTTTGGTTGTTATTGTTATCATATTACCCCTTCGCATATTTGGTCCTGACTTGTTTTTGTGACTGAATATCATTGTGTGGTCAAGTTACATTGACTGCACTTTTGTTGGAATCAGTGAATTTATTTACTGTTTCTAACTCTGTGTTCTGCGTGCCTTTGTTATTCATAAGTGCTGAATATATATGTAGCTTGCTGAAATTTGGTTGAATTCAAGTTCACTGAATTTCTTGGTTTTTGAGTCTGTGTGTTTTACTGAATGTTTTAGACTTGAATAAAATTATAAGCTGCTTTTGTTTGGCTTGAAATTTTCTGTTATGTTAAACTTGTTTGAATCATTGTGTGCATACTACTACTTTGTCGAATATTTTGTCAGGCACTTGTGACATTGGTAATCAAGACTTGTCTAGTGAATGACTTTGAGTCTTTAGTCACGATTTTGTGATATTGCATATCTTTGTGACATTGTATTTGGTCTCATTGATCCAGGGTGTACTTCTTGCTTCGCAAATTGTAGTACTTTGTAATAATCTAGAATAGACTTTCAGGTTGATCAATAAACATTTGTCTTTAGACAAACCCTAAGTCTTGATAATCCTATCTTCCGAAAGTTAGATTATCATTTCCAAAGGTTTCAAAGTTTCACTAATCCGGATCGCTTAAGTTGTTGTACCCTAAATTTGTTTTTGTGTAAAACTTGGACCTGTATTGTTGTTGTAACAAGCAATCACATCTTGAACAATTTGACATTCTGTGAAACTGTTTTGTTGATTCGTTGTATCTCTGTTTTGAGCAGTTTGAACTTAAATCATTTGATATTCTGAGTTGCTTAGACCTGTTCTGTTTTACAGCTCCTTTTGCATACATTCTGTTAAGTTACGGCTGTTAACCTGCTGCAACGCTTTTTCAGACTGTCACTAAAAGTTACAAGTATATCAGCCTGCACTTTTGTTTGATCAATAGTTAAATAATATCAGTCCGTGTATTTGTTTGTTAAATAAAGTTTCAATCTATGTCAGTTGAATCTATATTTGTTTGATCAATCCAACTTTCAGTCCGTTTTAATAATTATATTTGATCACACAATCATCACTTGAACATTAAGGTGTATAAACACAAGTGAATAATTAATTAAGTTAGCTTCCGCCTTAGTTATTTAGTACTTGTGTTTGATAATCGAAAAGAGTTTTAAAAATTCACCAACACTCTATTCACCCCTGTAGAGTTTATCTCACGCTATATTGATCCAACAATTGGTAGCAGAGCTTGGTTACCTAGCGATCAAACTTTGGTATTCATTCTTGTGATCTCTTGTGTGATATTTGTGATTAATTGCTTTATTAAAAATATCACCATTTCTGTGATTTTACCTTGATCTTGGCATAAGATTGTTTTGCAGATTTAATATTCAAAACAGAGCAAGAGTTTCTTCAAGTGTGTGAACATCACTCACTCACACACATTTTTTTTAATAAATTGCATTCTTGCATTTTGTTTTGCATTTAAAAATAAAATAAAAAATAAAGTTCTTGCATTGTAATCATATTTCATGGCTTCATTAAATAACTCCTCGAACCCGAGGGAGGGCTTATCTTTGATAAGACTTCCGTACTTTGACGGTTCCGGATTTATTCAATGGAAGCGTTCGATGATGACTCACGCCCAACAAACAGATTACCAACTCGGGTAATCATTAATAAAGGTCCGCTTGTTCCGATGAAGTCTATCACCGAAGGAGGTGTTACCTTAAGGGTTGAAAAGAGTGAAGATGAATTTGACGCAGAGATTTCAAAATATGTCCTTAAATGCCAAAGCCGCCGCCATTCTAATCAACTCTTTGAGTCCCTCCGAAAACCGATCCGTTGTCGCATGTGAGACGCCGCCAGAAATTTGGGAGGCTCTAATTAAAAGACATGAGGGGCACCAAGAAGGTTAAAAAGTCACGCATAAGTCAACTCATGTATGCATATGACACTTTTAAGGCTAATCCGCATGAATCTATCATCGCTATGGATAATAGACTCACGGATATAGTCAACTCATTAAGTGCACTTGGTAAGGTCATCTCTATTGAGGATCAGAACGATAAGATACTTCGATCCCTCTCTCCCGAATGGGAAGCTAAGGCCACGTCCATAGAGGAAGCGAAGGATCTCTCGGTCCTTTCTAAAGATGAACTTATAGGAACACTTTTGGTCTATGAGCAACGTATGAATGCACAAAAAGTCAAACCCTTTGTGACCAGTGTTCCAGCCTTGAAAGCCAAAGAATCATCCTCTAGAGATGAATCAGATCGTGAAGGACCAGATGAAGCTTTGATGGTTCGAATGTTCAAGAAATTTCTAAAGCTTCAAATGAGAAGTGGTAGTTGGAAAGACAATGCCGATTGTTTCAACTGTGGAGAAAAATGGCATATAGCAGAAGACTGCCCCAACCGGAAAGAGAAGTCCAAGAAAATGCCAAAAGTGGTTCTCAGACAAAAAGAAGAAAAATGGCAAAGCTATGGCAACATGGTCGGATAGCTCGAGTCCGATTGCGATACAACTCCACAAAAATCCGAACATGCAAAAGTGTGCTTAATGGGTCACTCTCAACCCACCTTCGATAATGAGAGTGAGGTATCTTCTTCCATAGTAGACGAGTTGTATGATCAAATTGTACAACTTAAGACAACTTTAAAACTGAAAAACGAAACGATTAGTGAAATTAAGAAACAACACAACAATGAAACCGTTTCACTAATCAACACTCTATGCCAACTACAGCTTAAGCACCAAGACTTACAAATTGAAAACGACTCATTAAGAAAAGAAGTTGCTTCAGTCAAACAAGTCAATTCGAGACTTGAAGAGCGTTGTTCTGAGCTCGAAAAGCAATCTTCGAAAGTTAAAGAGTCTAAGGGTAAGGAAATTGATAGTTATCAAGTGGACTCGAGAACATCAACCGAACCCTCTACTTCAAAGTCTGTCTTAGAGCCAAGGCCTATTGCCTTAGAGCACTCTACACCCGCACCACGTAAAGCACCCACTCTACTAAAGAAAGCTTCATCTACACGTTCACAGCGTTCTTCTTCACAAAACCACGCATATATGTATGATCGTAGAGATTCAAAGAGCTATGCTCAAAAGAACCAATATCATCATACTAACCATGCTACACCAGGTTTTTATACACATGCATATCATGACCCCCGTATACACCAGGCACCCGACTACACATTTAGACAACCCCAAGTTGATCCTTACTTAGTCAATTTGCTGTTTTGGCAAGATCAGATTCTGAGAATGCATCAGAACACTTACCATCAAATCCCACGTCACTGTGGTCAATCAACTCAGTGCACTTGGACTAAGAAGACTGGGTATAAACCAAGGGTACGAAAAGTGTGGGTTCGGAAAGATTCTCTTAAGCCTGATTCTATCCCCGAAGGACCCAAAGTATAAAGGGTACCATAGTAAAAATCTGTTTTGCAGGTTTCTAAAAATATACACTAAAATGACATATCGTAGTGCCCTCAATGACTGTTTGAAAAGCTTTTGGTATCATACTCCTTGATACCCAGTAGGGAAGTATCTTATACTCTTAGTATTTTGTGGTTTATAACTCTCAAACCCGTATTTAAATCTTTAATTGATTAATTTTCAAACTAAGGGGGAGAGAATAGTATACAGCTTTTAAACGAAAATTTATTTTATGTTGAAAAGCTCTAATTAAGGGGGAATTTATGTTTAGGGGGAGTGTAACTCTCCGTGTTTTCAAATGTCCCTTAATAAAAGCTGTAAAGTGTTATTTTGAAAATAAATCAAAGAGGGAGATTGTTGAGTATTTTGTGGTTTGTTAAGTTGTGTTGATTAATTTTCAAAAATATCGTCTCCTTTGTTTAAAGCTTTTATATAGATTTGTACAAGTACTTTATATGGTAATCTATATTTTTATTATTATATGTGACTAATGGCCATGAAACATTAATATTTACATCATATGGCATTATTTCTATGTTTATTATTCTTGCAGGTTAATTAAATAAGTTTATTTAATTAATATGTCATTAACTTGATTTATTAATTATTTAAATTATTTAATTTTCAAATAATGCTGCTGGACTGTTGTTCGACCCCCAGCCTCTTTTGCTTGCCGACTTCTTCAAACCTACCCTCTTCAAACCTTAGCCGTTTTCTCCCCATTGAATGCTAAATGTCTTTGATATCCCACAAATCATGCCCCTATGTTCATATCCTTCCTTACACGTGATGAAATCGAGCATTCAATGCTCCGATTTTGTCTCTCTAACAACAAGAACGCCTCTCTTCATGAAGGCTTCAATGCTGCGATTTTGTTTTGATTTCACCCTTTTGTGTTGTTGATTCTCTCGCGATTTGAGCAACCACGGATATAGAAGGTTGACTCAAACGCTGCTAAGAAAAGAGCTACCTTTACTGCTGATTCGATCCGGATTTATTGCTCAGCAACATGTTCGAGCGGTTGAGCATGAAAGTTCAAACGCAAAAGTGTGGCCATTTCAGTAATCCCGATTGCAGCCATCCTGCACGTGGTCAAATCGAGACTTTAATGTTCGATTCTCAGGGAAGTTCTTGTCACGTTATTCTTAAGTTAATATCGTTGATATTTTTCTTGATCCGTTAGAATATGATCTCGCGGGCTATAAATAGCCAAATACACTAACAGATCAAGCACCAATCGAACATCGCTATCCCCACATTTTCAAAACAAAAGTTTTCTTCTTTTCTGTTTGTGCCAAGTTGTGGGTCTGTGATTCGAGAAAGCTTACCATCAGTTGCATACTGGAACTATAAGGTTGACCTTGAATCGGTTGGTAGGACTGTGCTTGAATCAAGTTGGAGGTGATACAAGTTCTAGCACTCTGTGGCATATAGAGGCGCTGAACAGTGGCTTGTAGACTCTCTTGCTTATCAGTAAGTGTGCTACCTCGGTTTTTACAGCTTTTCTAAATTGTGTATTTTTGAAAGTGCTGTTTGTCTGTGTGCTTGAGTCCTTGTGAAATTCAGTTTTGTTTTTAGGTGTGGTTAGTACTAAGATTGATTGATTGACTGAATCTATTGAACAAGTCCGCCTAGTGAGAACAAAAAGGCTTTTGTTCAAGCTGATTTGGTGATAGTCAATCTTGTGTGAATCTAGCCTTTAGTAACAAGTCCTGAATTGCTACAGTTTGGTTGTTATTGTTATCATATTACCCATTCGGATATTTGGTCCTGACTTGTCTGCAGGATCGAATATCATTGTGTGGTCAAGTTACATTGATCGCACTTTTGTTGGAATCGATGAATTTATTTATTGCTTTAACTTTGTGTTCTCATGTGCCTTTGTTATTCATAAGTGATGAATATATATGTAGCTTGCTGAAATTTGGTTGAATTCAAGTTCACTGAATTTCTTGGTTTTTGAGTCTGTGTGTTTTACTGAATGTTTTAAACTTGAATAAAATTATTAGCTGCTTTTGTTTGGCCTGAAATTTTCTGTTCTGTTAAACTTGCTGAATCTGTTGTGCATACCTACTCTTGCTGAATATTTTGCTGTGCAATTGTGACATTGGTACTGCATTTGTCTAATGAACAGCTTGAGTCTTTAGCTGCTGATTTTGTGATATTGCATATGCTGTGACATTGTATTTGGTCTGCTGATCTGTGGTGTACTTCTTGCTTCTGCAGCTGTAGTACTCTTGTAATAAGCTAGAATAGACTTTCTGTGCTGATCTGCTGAAACATTTGTCTTTAGACAAACCCTAAGTCTTGATAATCCTATCTTCTGAGTTAGATTATCATTTCCGAAAGGTTTCTGAAAGTTTCAGTCTAATCCGGATCAATTAAGTTGTTGTACCCTAAATTTGTTTTTGTGTAAACTTGGACCTGTATTGTTGCTGTAATAAGCAATTACATCTTGAACAATTTGACATTATATGAAACTGTTTTGTTGATTCGTTGTATCTCTGTTTTGAGCAGTTTGAACTTAAATCATTTGATATTCGAGTTGCTTAGACTCGCTTGCTTTACTGACTCATTTTGCATACATTCGTTAAGTTACGGCCGTTAACTTTCTTTGTAACGCTTTTTCGCATCACTACTAAAAGTTACAAGTTAAAGTATTATATCACCGCGCTTTTGTTTGATCAATAGTTAAATAATATCATCCGTGTATTTGTTTGTTAAATAAAGTTTCAATCTATGTCGATTGAATCTATATTTGTTTGATCAATCCAACTTTCATCCGCTTTAATAATTATATTTGATCACACAATCATCACTTGAACATTATAGGTGTATAAACACAAGCGAATAATTAATTAAGTTAGCTTCCGCCTTAGTTAATTAGTACTTGTGTTTGATAATCGAAAAGAGTTTTAAAAATTCACCAACACTCTATTCACCCCCCTCTAGAATGTTTATCTACGCTATATCGATCCAACAATAGAATTATGCAGGAAATTCATCATACCGTGGGGGTGGCCAAGGGGGTAGGAACTCTCGCGTGGCGAGAGCAACCGAGGTGGCGCTTCGGGCCGTGGCTCATCCGATGTGAGCATTGTGGTCGAAATAATCATACGGTTGACAATTGTTGGGATCTTCATGGCAAGCCCCCATAAGTAACTCTACTCAAGACATGACCGCCGCCGTCAAAGATGATGGAGACCGAACAAAGACCGAATACGGAAGAGTACCGGCGTAATGGTAAGGCAGAAACCTCATCCTCCATGGCTAGTCTTGTCCAATCCACACAGCCGCCAACATGTCTCCTTTCGTCTAAAAGATACCCATGGATCATCGATTCCGGAGCTACTGAGCACATGACCAGTTTGTTTAAACTTCTGCATAATTACACTCCATTAACTCACAAATCAGTCACACTGGCTAATGGTGGTTTGGCCAAAGTCAGTGGGATTGGCACCAAAAACATTACTCCCACAATTAATCTTCCACAAACACTTCACATTCCTGAATTCCCATTTAGTCTATTATCTGTTAATAAACTTACCAAAGATCTTAATTGCTCTGATACCATGTTGGGAAAGTTAACATAGTAAAATAAACTGAGATCATAAACTTGTGATCTCTCCACCCTTTGTTATTCATATATATAGTAAACAATAACACAACTCTTAACCCTATTGGGCTCATCTTTTCCCTTATTCCAAGACACATAAGTCGGCTCAAACACTTTACCCTAGCCGACTTACACACACACCACAATACCACAAATACCCTTATTAATACTACGTCACTTTAACACATACTATATCTTTTTATAGGCTGAAGGAAGCCCAATTCGAACTGAGGTGTTCCTACACGAAAATGTAAGGTTTATCACATTCACATGTAAACGATAATCAAAATATTTATTTATGAAAAAATATCTAACAGTTTTGTGTATACTTATGAATTTGGTTTTTGTTTCTAAATATGCTAGAAAAGACTACTTTGTAGGTATGTTTTGAGCCTATCAATAGATTGAATTTTGTATTTATGGATGTTAAAAACGCGATAAGTATGTTTTTATTAAAAAAAACAACTTCAACTAAAATGCCAATTCGGAAACTTGGTCTTAAGCCCAAAAAAGGCCATGGCCGGCCCTGACAACATGATTTACATCATTGATCATCATTAATCCATAACATGATCATTTTGTCCTACATAATGATCATTGGTGTAAATAAGGCCACAACATGATTTCCACCATTGATCATCATTAACCTATATCCCGATCTCTGTGTCATACATTATATATGATTAATACTCAGAAAATCAGTCGTGTCACTCGTTGTGGGTCGATATGGTTTTGTCAATGGCATTACCTGACTTACATCATGGCCAACGAGCATGCATGATAATCAATGATTATGTCACTTGTTGTGACACGAACCGTCGTAACAGTAGCTACAAACATAACACAAACGATACTATTATAACATCTATGCAATAACGTATATATGAGTTATATAATTGCTCACCATGCAATTAATCGATACAATTATTGTCACAATCTTTCTGGCAATTGGTTCTAATTCGTGGTGGGGTCACTCGTGGTGGGGTCACTGATGCCAATGAACGGGTCACTGATGCCAATGAACTTGCAATGTCGCAGTCGTCGTAGCATTTGTCGATGCAATCCTGATAGGCTTGTGTCCAACATTCAACTTTGTCTATGTTTATTGCTGCAAAAACAACCATGCACATTACAATCATTCCAAAAATCTTCTTTCCTTCCATTTTCTTCTTAATTTCTTTTTGGAGAGCAAAAAAAAATCTTTATTTATTATTATTATTTGTTTTGATTTTCAGCTCTCTGGTTTTCTTTTTTCTTGGTTGGTATATTTATAGGGGATTTTTCTCAAATTTTTCCCAATAAAATTGGTGGTGTGGATGGTTAGCCTTAAAGTTCTTAATTTAGCTGGTTTTTTGAGACCATAATTTTAAGTGTATTAGCTACAAAGTAGCCAGGCCAATAGTTTTCCTTCGGTTTGCATCTCTTTGATGGTAAACAATATGCAATTGCAGCTATTCCTACGGCGGGGCGGTCGTGACACAATAAATAATTTAACGTATTTTTATATTATTGATAATTATGGTAGACTTATATCATTATCAAGAATAATTTTATTGACACAACAATACAATAATATGAGGGACACAATTTGATTTTATATGAGGGACACAATTTGACGCTTTGAGTACACATACGCCATTTCCCTTCCTTCTTGGGTACTAAAATTGCTGGTACAGCACAAGGACTCAAACTGGGCCAGATTAACTGTTTTGCTAGGAGTTCATCGACCATTCCTTGCAAGATATTATGCTCCTTGGGGCTGAGTCGATAATGAGGCATAGTAGGCAGTGATGCTCCAGGGAGAAGGTCTATACCATGCTGAATTTGTCTCATTGGTGGTAGCCCAGCAGGGAGTTCGGATGGGTACAAGTCGGAAAAACTTCCTAGAAGCTTCATTATTTCGATGCTAAGCGGTGTATCTTGCTGAGAAGTATCTTGCTCTTTGACCATAAGAGCAAACAACCGGGAGTCTTCTTTTAATTCATCTCTAAATTCCTTTCCTTCGGTGATCATTAATTGTGGTCTGTCCTCCGCCTTTTGTTTCGTTCCCTTTACCGATCCGGGTAATAGAACTATCTTCTTGCCCTTCCAACTGAAGGAATACGTATTATCTTTTCCTTTGTGCCTAACATCTTTGTCAAATTTCCAAGGCCTTCCTAATAGGAGGTGACACGCATCCATCTCCACCACGTCGCATACGACTTCATCACGGTAAGAATTTCCAATGTAGAACGTGATTGCACAAGTTTCACTCACCTTATTTTCAGGTCCTTTCTTGATCCATCCAACTTTGTATGGGTGTGGATGTTTCTCAGTCTTTAATCCAAGAGCCCTTACCATATTTTTTGCTATCAGGTTGTCACTGGCACCACTATCGATAATCACATCACAGACTTTCTTGTTGATTGTGCATCTAGTTCGAAACATAGAATTTCTTTGGGTAGCGGTCGACTCGACGAGCAAAACCCTTTCAAAAATATATATTAACGGCGACCCCTCGTCACCAGCAACTACTTCTATCTCTTCTCCTTTGGATTCGGTCATGAGGATCTCGGCTTCTCCTTCCTTGGTCACTAGCGTGATCTGCTTTCTCTGGACACACTCATCCGAGCGGTGTCCTAATTGACCACACCGATAACACTTGATTCCAGCTTGGCTTTCGATATGGATTTTCGTGTTTAGGTTCAGTGCTCTTTGGGGTTTATTTTTGTTGCTCTCATTATGTTCTGCTGGATTGCATTGAGTCGAATTTTGAGTAATAGACCCAGAAGTCCCCGCGCAAATAATCTCCTGCCAGTGTAGGGTTTGGAACTCTTTCTCTGAATTTGTTGCTCCGCCGTCTACGCCATGGTTACTGCTTCGCTTAGACTCCATATAGGTGTGAGTTCTAACTTCTCCTGCAGCTCTTCTCCTAAACCCCCAATAAAACGAGCAATTTGAATACCTTCTCCTTCTGGGGTATCAGCATGTGAACCCAATCGATAAAATTCATTTGTGTATTCATTCACTGACCTTCCATTTTGCCTGCAATTGAGGAATTGTAGCATCAACTTGTTCGAGTAATTCGACGGTAGGAACCTCGCTGTGAGTAGGGCTTTCATTCTCGGCTATGGAATAATCTTGTTCTTACCTTTGAGGGCTCGATCATTCTGAAGTTGTTCCACCATGCGTGTGCTCCACCCATCAATCGATAAGACACCAATTTGCACTTCATATGCTCAAGCGGATTCATCCTTCAAGTAGTCTTCGATCGAGTCTAACCAATCCAGAAAATCTTCGATGTGAAGTGTTCCATCGAAGATGGGGATCTCCATCTTTACCCGGAACACACCTCCCCTGTAATCTCCCTCATGTCTATACGGTTGTGGTGGAGGCCGTGTTCTCTCCTCATTCCATTATGATACTTTGAGGTCGGTGTCGGAATCTTCCAATATAACCGGTGTGTTCTTTATCCTGTTATTTGTTCCACCGAGATGCCTGGGTTGTTCTTTCTTATGGATATACGGCCCGCTGATCCGGCGTATGAGTCAAATCTCGTCCGGTCCGATGAAGCATGTGCTTCAACTCATCCTGTCCCCGCTTGAACTCTTGCACCGATTGGTGAACGGATAATGCTACTCCGGCGATCTTCTGATCTAAGTCTCCAATTTCTGCCCAAAGGGCCTTCAAGTCCAGATCATCGTCGTGAACCTGGCATTCTTCAGCACCTGAGTTGGCCATTGATCACTGAGGGAGAAACCCTAAGTAGTCTCTGATACCAGGATGGTGTAAAAGAAAATGCAGAAAAGAGAAGAAAAGGAAACCAGCCAAAATCGGCTATGGTTCTTCAATTGACAATGTCCAAAAACTGAATATACGATAGGGTTTTCGCGCTTTAAATACCGAGTCCACAAAAGGCTCAAAATACAAAACTACCCTCGCCTTAAAACAAAAGACAAAAGATAGAAAAACTTAATGGGACAAAATAAACACTAAATAGATAAATATTAATGTTGCTGCCTTGCATCAGCCTTGATCTACACCGTTGATTGTAATGTAGGCTCATTGATCAAGATGCATTGTCGTAACAATCAACGGTGTAGATCGATGTTGTGTCGCTCGTTGTGGCTTAGTGGTTGTGCCCGTATCATTACCCTTTTTTTCTCACAACTATTATCATTCTATCATTGCTACGAAAAACACTTTTATGTATTCGCTTGCTTCGATAAACACTCATATGTTTCATTGTTACGATTACGAATAAACACTCTTATGTATGCTTTTTTTCTTTCTTTTTTTCTCGCTTAAAGCCCGGTATCCGAACCCACTCGTCCGACACTCTTATGTATGTGTTTTTGTTACAATCATAAAACAACTAACGAGGTGTTTATCGTAACAAAACAATATATATAGCGTGTTTACTGTAACAATGATACATAGATGTGTTTATCGTAACAATAAATGATATATTAGAGATAAAGAATGGAATGCAAATCAAAGATAAAGATGATATTCAAATGAAAGATAGGATATAGTTTGGTTGAAATAAATATTTAAGTGATAATATTTATCTTTAGGTTAATTTATTCAAATCTAGTTTGTTATCTCATTTATCTCCTATATAAAGGAGAGTACTGTCTACTATTTTACATATTCAATAAAAACACTTTCTGAGTCTTCCGTCTATGTATTCTGATTTTTTTCATGATAAACGTGGTTATCGTAACAAAACGAATACATAAGAAGGTTTATCGTAAAAAAATAAAAATAGATGTTAGTTTTAAAACATACAAAACTAAAAATGTAAATCCTTAGATTCAATAACAAAAGGAATAAAACTCTCGTAGGACCGGTGGAAATTTTAGACCACCAAATCATTAATTTCAACATCATTAATTGATGGTTTATTTTTCAAGGTAGGAACTCATTTTAATTTTGTTTAAGCCTTTAAGGTACACGATTTGACGTTCTAAAATTTTTGTTCGACCGAAAACAATGACCGAAGAAAAAGAAGGGAGTGAAGCAACGGCGGCTGTGCCGGTGGCAGCAGCTTTCATCCCGCCGCAGTACAATTTGAGTGCCAAATGGGACGATCTCCTCGACTTGGGTCTTCGTCGTTTCGCTTATTCTAGCTTGGCCGGCGCTTTCACTGGCCCTCATCTTCTTCCGTAAGTTTCAACTTCTTCAATTTGTTTGAGGAATTTACTTTAACTATATTTGAATTAGATTTCCTTCACGTCTTTGAAATGAATCTTTGTTGAAGATATTTTAGATAATACTATTAGTTAACGTATTCTTACCGTATTACCCTTTGTAAACTAGTATATATATTGTACCTTGTAAACTCTTTTTATACAATTTATACAATACACAATTACCACATGGTAGCAGAGACCTAAGTGATCCAAAAAAAAACCCTATCTGCCGCCATCACCTTCTTCTTCTCCGACATCACCATGTCTGAAGATGGCTCCTCCACCGCACTCGATATCCAACCTTCACCATCATCCTCGCCAGATATCACGAAATTAATTCGGCAGACTTACAACCTCCTGAGAGCCCACCGCCCCTACCTTCGACCCTACAATCGCCACAAACCGACTTTCGCTCCAAAACGTGTATCTTCCTTGGCTATAGTCCTTCTCACCATGGCTATAAATGCCTTGATCTCCACCGGCGCGCGTACATCGCTCGGCATGTTGTCTTGGATGAAAAGGTCTTTCCTTACACTCCCACCGTCCCTACCTCACCAACCATTACTCCTACTGTACCCCTTCCGTGTTACCTACCTTCCCACCCTACGGCCCCTCGCACCATCAGACACACCTCCTTACCTCCACCATCCCAAAGCCCCAACCCTCCACCCTCCCGCCACTCGACAATACTCCTCTTCACCTGAACCCGAGAGCCCCCACAACCTACACCTCCTCTACCACCCCTTCTCCCCGCCTCACCCTATGACCACTGCATTCCGAACCCAAACACTCAAACCCAAACAAAACCCGACTTTATTCGTTACCCTTTGCCCAAAGCTCTCATTACCACCGCGTCTTCCCCGAGCCCACCTCCTACACCGGCCGCCAAACATAAGGTGTGGCGTGATGCTATGCAAGACGAGGTTAATGCACTACTTCGTACTAACACGTGGGAGCTTGTGCCCTACCACCCGGATATGAATGTGGTTGGAAATAAATGGGTCTTTCGCACCAAGCTCCATGCCGATGGTCATATTGAGCGTCACAAAGCCCGCCTTGTTGCCAAAGGCTTTCATCAGTCGGCATGTATAGACTATACTGAGACCTTCAGTCCGGTTGTTAAGCCCGTTACTATTCGCGTTTTGTTGTCTCTCGCTATCTCACAGGGGTGGTCTCTTCGCCAAGTTGACATCCAAAATGCGTTCCTTCATGGCCATCTTACCGAGACTGTTTACATGGCTCAACCGCCTGGCTTTGTGCACCCGGATCACCCTGATTATGTTTGTCGGCTGAAACGCAGCTTATATGGTTTGAAACAGGCCCCTTGGGCATGGTTTTCTCGGTTTACTGATGTCCTCACCCAATTCGGTTTCCATGGCTCTAAGGCTGATACGTCCCTGTATGTTTACTCTCGTGGCACCATTCGGCTCTACATTCTCATATACGTGGATGACGTAATTATCACTGGCACTAGCCCTGCTCACATTGAAGAGGTTATCAAGTTTCTTAGCACTCACTTTCCGGTCAAAGATCTTGGCCGCCTATCTTACTTCCTTGGTATTGAGGCTCTTCACATGTCGGATGGTTTATTCCTGACGCAGCGGAAGTATATCTTCCACCTCCTGCAAAAGGCCAATATGGATAAATCTAAGCCGTGCTCCACCCCTATGGCTGCCTCCACTCGCCTTCATCTTGATCCGGGCCCCTCCTTCTCAGATCCGGCCTTGTATCGCACCGTTGTTGGAGGTCTTCAATATTTGAGCTTTACTCGTCCGGATATTGCCTTTGCGGTTCACAAGGCTAGCAAATTTATGAATGCACCCACCGAGGCACATTGGCTAGCGGTAAAGCGTCTACTTCGTTACCTCAAGTCCACGATTTCTGAGGGTTTATTTTTCTCGCCGCTCCACCCTTCACTGCGTGCCTACTCCGATTCTCGATTGGGCGGCCCCGGATGATCGCCGATCTATTGGTGCCTTCATCGCATCTTTCTCGGTGATCACCTTATTAGTCGGCGCTCCAAACAAAGATCTTACGGTTTCTAAAAGTATCACCGGCCGAGTACAAAACTCTTTCCAACACTGCGGCTGAATTGCAATGGATTCGCAGTCTTCTCACTGACATGCTTATTGTTACTCCTACTCCGACGCTATGGTGTGACAACATTGGCGCCACGTACCTTGCCCACAACCCGGTTTTCCACGCTCGCACCAAGCACATTGAGATAGACTTCCACCATGTTCGCGAATTGATCGCCGCCAAGAAGCTCACGGTTGCTTTTCTCACATCTAAAGATCAACTTGCGGACTTACTCGCCAAGCCATTGGGGAATCCGCGCTTCACTGCTTTGAAGACCAATCTCCGTGTCTACTCCCTACCCACGGGATTGCGGGGGCGTGTTGAAGATATTTTAGATAATACTATTAGTTAACGTATTCTTACCGTATTACCCTTTGTAAACTAGTATATATATTGTACCTTGTAAACTCTTTTTATACAATTTATACAATACACAATTACCACAATCTTGAATTTGTTTGATGTAAAGGAATTTTGATTTTTTTTTTTCACTTTGTTTATCATCAAAGCCTGTAGATTATGCTAGACTCGACGCACGGCTCGTGAAATACTTCCTCGTATATTATTTAACCAAACTCGAGCCAAAATCGAGCAGTTTATCAAGATTAACAAGCTAAACTCGAGCGCTTGAAACCTTGAACAGTAATGTTTAAAGCTTTATTAGGCATTATTATGATAAAGTTTAGATATATATTCTTTGGTATTTTTCAACGAGCTGAACTCGAGTACTTAGTTAAACCGATATCAAGCAAGTTTTTTTCCTGCTTGAATGAATTTGAGCCGAGTTTGAGCGTCCCTGCTTTAAAGGGTTGTTCGACTCGATATATAAATGCTTGATTCGAATCGGATTGGATAGTTTACATTCCTAGTTGGAAGTGCAACATCTCGCGTTGGAAAAACATGAAAATTTATTAAGATATAAGAGTGTAACTTGGGTTAACCATTTTAAACCTTCGGCCAAATGAGAATGGTGTGCTTAAGTAGTTATCAATTATGACTTAAATAGCGTTGGGACCCGAGTTCTTGGCGTTACATGTGATATTTGTGCTGACTGTTTGATAGGATAAAGTGTCACAACATGATAGACGATGAAGATGGTGGGGCACCTCTAAAATCTCTAGTAAGTGGTAACTTGGACATAGTATCTTTGTTTTAGCATTTTAGTCCAAAACAATGAACATAAGTAGTTAGTTACTCGGTGCATTGTGACTCAAATAGAGCCGTTAGGCTCGAGTTCTGGGGCATACATGAAGACCGTGGGAAAGGCTTAAAATATGTTTGATCTTGGACATATGGCTGATTTTTGAGCATATAAGTATATGTTAAATTTAGGGATCCTTTATATTCACCGTGGCGATTTTACCGGTGCACCACATCTGTCATACACCACACTGAATCAATCTTTTGAAAGTCAGTTCTGGAGCCGAAAACCGACTACACGAAGGTTGATTCTCACAATAAACCTACGGTAAGTCGGTTACTGGCTTCAGAACCGACTTTTAAAAAATCGATTCTAGTATGATGCGTAGGTAGTGTGGTGTATGATAAATTCGGTGTGATGCAAATAAAGGCCGGCTCCCTAACTTTGGATATTTGGTTCATTGTTTAGTTAGAGCTCATATGTTTTCGCCTTGGCTCAACTGGAAATGCTGGCAGCTACATAGACATGAATTCATTGTGATGTATTGTGTAAGCAGAAAAGTAACGGAGTAGTAATAATTTTCTTTTCATATTCAAGAATGTCATAAAATCTTCATGAGCATTTGGAGTTTTATTCATGTAAAAAAGAATTTTAGAAGTCAGAAAAAGACTATTGAATTTTCGTAACTTGGCGACCGATGTTTGTAGGGAGTCCTTCGACACGTTGGGCGTCTGTAGCTTTTGGTGCTGGAATTGGGCTCGGATCTTCATACGCAGAATGTGCCCCGAATTTTAATAGTGGGATCTTTAAAATCGAGCCCTAAATAATGTCTTGGAGCTGGCCGGTTCTAAGGTACAAGTCAGATTTATTCGTGATATGTTATCCGTCATTGTACAGTTTATGATGTACATTATACATTGTTGTATTCTATATCTTTTTGTCTGAAGTTTATTGTACAGAATCACATAATTGCATCTTTCATGCTTTTCTTGTTCGAAAAGTATAATGACACAGACAAAACGCACAGAAAAGTGCACAAAATACACACAAAGTAAGAATTATGTGCACATTTATTGTTGGTGATTATATCACCAATGTGATTTAGTGTTATTGGACTTAGTTTGAGGTTTGGTAAGCTTGAAACAATCGATATGAGTTAGGAGATGCGGGGTGCATGCTTACAATTGATATTTACAAGCTTACGAGAGTGTTAGATCAAGTGTTGAACAAAATCCAAATTCTGCTGATTGTTGGACGGGCGTCCATTTCATATGGACGGGCGTTTGACTTCAGACGGGCGTCTAGGTTCACTGGACGAGGCGTCGTGAAGGGTGGATTTACATACAGATGTAACCTGGTTGGATGGACGAGCGTCTTAAGAATGGACGGGCGCCCAGTATTCTTCGAGACGGGCGCCCAAGATGTCAAACGGGCGTCTGGCGTGAATTTACATACGTGATGTGACTGCTCGAGATGGACGAGCGTCGAAGAAACCGGACGCCCGCCCGGTTTGCTTCAGACGGGCGCCCAGATTCTAAACGGGCGCCCAGCAGTGCGCTTCGAGCGCTTTTGGTCGGTTTTGCTGGTATCCTTTCGGGTTTTGGACTGGTAACTGATTCTGAAAGGTTGTGTATGTAATGTTATATTAGTATAACATCACATACACATAAGGGGATACTTGGAACTTATTTTTCAAACACAAGAATAGAATTTGAGAAGCAATTTTTCTGTTTTCTTTGAAATTCTTGAAGCCTCAAGTTTAAACACACATATCTTCAAAACTTCTATAGCATTCTTTCATCTTATTGCCAAAGATTGAAAGAGAAGCAGATTTATCCCGTGATTATATTCGAGTTAATTCCCGGAGGCAATTCAAGGGAACGAATAATTTTCGCAGGAAAGATTTCCAAATCGACTCTGCGATTATATCAAGTTATCTTGCATTTCAAGTTTTGATACCATTGTTCTAATCATCCTATAAACTCCCTAACAATCTGCGAAAATTATTGTGGTTTGAACAATGTCCAAAGATCAAGAGATGACTTCCAATTTCAAAAAATTGGAACAATTCAACGGTGAGGATTTTCGAAGGTGGCAAAAGAAAATGCACTTTCTTTTGACTCGCATTGAAGGTTGTGTACGTGTTGAGTACGCCATGCCCTCGATTGATGATAACAAAGACCATGGAGGAATCAAGGAGGAAAAGTAAGTGGGAAAATGATGATTATATATGCCGTGGTCACATCCTTAACGGTATGTCTAATAGTCTTTTGATACTTACCTTGAAATTGAGACGCCTAAAGAGTTGTGGGATACTTTGGAGGCTAAGTATGTGAGTGAAGATGCATCAAGTAAGAAATTTCTTGTTGGTAATTTTATGAAGTATGTGATGGTAGATAATCGTCCGGTCATGGATCAATATCATGAATTATTGCGCTTGTTTGGTCGGCCTTCTATGCATAAAATGGCTATGGATGAGTCCATTTGTGTTTCAAGCATCATTGAAAAGTTGCCTCCTCTTGAGGGATTTTAAAATTCCTTGAAACATAAGACGGAAGAACTTTCTTTGATTGAACTTGGTTCTCATCTTAGGATAGAGGAAAGTTTGCGCTTGCAAGAAAGTTGTAAGAATGTTGTAGGTTGCGTAAGAACATTGCGTGTGGCTCAACTTCAATCAATATGGTTGAAGTTGGGGAAACTTCTAAGAAAAATGATAACAAAAGAAAGTTTGATTCTTCCAACAACAAAAACAAGGCAAAGTCTAACAAGAAGCCGAAAGGCACTTGTTGGTATTATGGAAAGGAAGGCCATTTCAAGGCGGATCTGCTTTTCACGAAAAGCAAATAAAGGGCAAGGGCAAAGGCCCGTGAATGGGTCAAAAGACCCGCACCACCTAAACATCAAGGTACAATTGATAATAATTGTGGTTTTAATTCGAATTTGAATTATGTACCACTGATTTCAAGCATGTTATTTGCAGGATGATGATGTTAGTTGGTGGATAGACTCGGGAGCAACTAGACATGTGTGCAAGGATAAATCCTGGTTTTCAAAATATGAAAAAGTTGAAGATGGATCAATTGTACATATGGGAAACGAGTCTAAAGTCAGCCGTTGTTGGAAAAGGCGTTGTAAATTTGCAATTTAGTTCGAAAATTTGTAACTTTAAACAATGTTCTACATGTTCCTTTAATCCGAAAAACTTGGTTTCCGGTAGTATTTTATGTAAAGAGGGCTACAAACAAGTATATGAGTCCTCTCGTTATGTATTAACTAAGCATGGTGTATTTGTAGGATTTGGTTATCTAAATGGTGGTATGTTTATGCTTAACATTATTCGTAATGATTTGAATGATAATGTTAATATGAATGTTATGATCATTAATGTTGATGAATCATACTTGTGGCATGCGAGATTAGGTCATGTGCATTTTAGAAGAATGTTGCAAATGTCTAAAATGACTTAATTCCTGTTTGTAGTACAACTATGAATAAGTGTGATACTTGTAACTTAACTAAATTGTAAGACAACCTTTCAAAGGTGTTGAAAGGTCGCCTACTATTTTGGAACTTATTCATAGTGATCTTTGTGATTTTGGTTCTACTCCATCTTTAGGAAACAAAAAGTATATGTTGTCACATTTATTGATGATTGCACTCGTATTTGTTATGTTTACTTACTTTTTACAAAAGACGAGGCAATGGAAAAGTTTAAAGTGTTTAAAACGAAGTGGAATTGCAACTTGAAACTAAAATAAAAAACTTCATGACGGATAGAGGTGGAGAATACTTTGATCCACCATTTTTTGAATCTTGTGGGATTATACATGAAATAACTACACCTTATACACCACAACAAAATGGCATAGCTGAAAGAAAGAATCGAACTCTAAAAGAGATGGTGAATGCTATGCTTTCTTACTCAGGATTGAGTGAGGGTTTTTGGGGAGAAGCTATGTTAACACTTTTGTTATTTATTGAATAGATTCCTAATAAAAAGAGTCCTATTACCCCATATGAGCTTTGGTATAAAAAGAAGCCAAACTTGCATTATTTGCGTGTTTGGGGATGTAGAGCAGTCGTAAGACTACCCAATCCCAAGATTAAAACCTTGGGGGAAAGAGGCATCGATTGCATTTTTATTGGATATGCACTGCTCCAAGGCATATAGGTTCTATGTTATGTAACCAAATGATTCGATTTATGTTTCATTCCGTTATTGAATCAAGGATGCTATCTTTAATGAAAGTCGATTTTCTTCTATATCAAGGCCTAGGAATGTTGTTCCTATTGGAATTAGTGAAAGTTGTGGTGGTGTGGAATCACAAGATGAGCCTTTGGTGCTTCGAAAAAGCAAAAGGGCAAGAAAAGAAAAATCTTTTGGTCCCGATTTCCAAACTTATTTGGTGGAGGGTACAAGAGATGAAGTAGGATTTCAATATGCATATTGCTATCATATTGATGATGATCCTAGAACGTATAAAGAGGCTATGGAATCTCGGGATATTGCCTTTTGGAAGGAAGCCATTAACGATGAGATGGACTCCATTTTAGGCAATGATACGTGGATATTGACGGACCTTCCACGTGGATGTAAACCATTGGGTTGCAAATGGATCTTTAAAAGAAAAATGAAAATTGATGGATTCATTGAAAGGTATAAAGCCCGGTTGGTGATACAAGGCTTTAGACAAAAGGAAGGCATTGATTATTTTGATACTTATGCCCCGGTTATGAGAATCTCCACTATTAGATTGTTGATTGCCTTGGCATCCATTAACAATCTTGTTATCCATCAAATGGATGTTAAAACAGCCTTCTTAAATGGGGATTTGATGAGGAAATTTACATGAAACAACCGGAGGGTTTTGTGATTCCCGGAATGAGCATAAAGTGTGTAAGCTCGTTAAATCTTTGTATGGATCAAACAAGCTCCCAAACAATGGCATAATAAGTTTGATGAAGTTGTTTTGTCTAATGGTTTTAAGCTTAACCAAATGGACAAATGTTTGTATAGCAAATTTGATGAAACCGACATGGTGTAATCATTTGTCTATATGTTGATGACATGTTGATCTTTGGTACAAACCAAGATCAAGTTGATCAATGTAAATCATTTTTGTCATCAAGTTTTTCGATGAAAGACATGGGGAGGCGGATGTTATCCTTGGTATAAAAATCATAAGGAATGACCAAGGGATTACTTTGACACAATCTCACTACATTGAGAAAATGTTAAAGAAGTTCAATTGTGAAAATTTGCTCGGCAAGAACTCCCATGGATCCTCATGAGAAATTTGAGTTGAATTCGGGTAAACCGGAGTCTCAACTTGAATATGCTCGAGTTATAGGATGTTTAATGTATGCAATGACTAGCACTCGTCCGGACATTGCATATGCGGTTGGAAAACTTAGTAGATATACTAGTAATCCAAGTAGTGTTCATTGGCATGCGTAATCGCGGTGTTAAGGTATCTTAAGTTTACCAAAAATTTTGGTTTAACTTATGTTGGACATCCTTTGGTGATGAAGGCTACTCGGATGCTAGTTGGATATCAAATGAGAATCATTCATCAACGAGTGGTTGGGTGTTTCTGCTTGGAGGAGGTGCCATCTCATGGGCTTCCAAGAAGCAAACATGTAATGCAAACTCGACAATGGAATCGGAATTCATCGCCTTGGCTTCGGCCGGTTTAGAGGCAGAATGGCTTAAACATTTGATTTACGAGATTCCATTGTGGCCAAAACCAATATCACCAATTTCTATCAATTGTGATAGTGAAAATACCTTGGCTAAGTGTTATAGTCAAGTGTACAATGGAAAGTCGCGACATATTGGAGTTAGGCATAGCTCGATTCGTGAGTTGATCACTCACGGGTGATATCGCTTGCTTTTGTGAGATCTCAAAAGAATTTAGCCGATCATTTGACCAAGGCATTGGCTAAGGACTTGTTTGTCAAGTCGGTTGTCGGGATGGGTCTACAACCCATTGAAACTTTGCATTAGATACCCAATTCCCCTTAATATGACATTAGGGGCTGAATTCAATGAGGAAGGCCTGATGACTTAGTTTTGGCACATATATTTAGTCCCGAATGTTTGTGCTAGACCTGCATGTGAGGTTGATATATATCTTAATAAGTCTTATGAAAAAGTGTTGTTGCAGGTACACGATTGATAAGACTCACCTATATGAGTTTGAAGTTTGGCCGCTTCAAGAAAGTTAGGGTTGGCTTTCTACATACTCATGAATTGATATGGACACGAGGCCTGGATAAAGAGTGTCAAGCAAGCTATAAAAGTTGTCTTTAGATTCATTTGTATATTATCTTTGAAGTATTCAAATTGTAAAAGGGTTCAATGCTTAGTCACACCCCAATACTCGAATATTTTGGAACGTGTAATATACTAGATGGTAATTCAATCTGCGTGATATTATCATTGAAAGATGAATTGTTGTGTGTTGAAGAGTTTTAACTAAGTCAAGGGTTACACTAAATGGGGGAGGATTGTTGGTGATTATATCACCAATGTGATTTAGTGTTATTGGACTTAGTTTGAGGTTTGGTAAGCTTGAAACAATCGATATGAGTTAGGAGATGCGGGGTGCATGCTTACAATTGATATTTACAAGCTTACGAGAGTGTTAGATCAAGTGTTGAACAAAATCCAAATTCTGCTGATTGTTGGACGGGCGTCCATTTCATATGGACGGGCGTTTGACTTCAGACGGGCGTCTAGGTTCACCGGACGAAGCGCCTGGCGATGGATTTACATACGTGATGTAACCTGGTTGGATGGACGAGCGCCTTAAGAATCTGGACGGGCATCCAAGATTCTTCGACGGGCGCCCAAGATGTCAAACGGGCGTCCTGGCGTGAATTTACATACAGGATGTGACTCGCTCGTATGGACGAGCGCTCGAAGAAACCGGACGCCCGCCCGCTTTGCTTCGAGACGGGCGCCCAGATTCTAAACGGGCGCCCAGCAGTGCGCTTCTGGAGCGCGATTTTGGTCGGTTTTGCTGGTATCCTTTCGGTTTTGGACTGTAATCGATTCGAAGGTTGTGTATGTAATGTTATATTAGTATAACATCACATACACATAAGGATACTTGGAACTTATTTTTCAAACACAAGAATAGAATTTGAGAAGCAATTTTTCTGTTTTCTTTGAAATTCTTGAAGCCTCAAGTTTAAACACACATATCTTCAAAACTTCTATAGCATTCTTTCATCTTATTGCCAAAGATTGAAAGAGAAGCAGATTTATCCCGTGATTATATTCGAGTTAATTCCCGGAGGCAATTCAAGGGAACGAATAATTTTCGCAGGAAAGATTTCCAAATCGACTCTGCGATTATATCAAGTTATCTTGCATTTCAAGTTTTGATACCATTGTTCTAATCATCCTATAAACTCCCTAACATTTATGTGCATTTTTTTGGTAGCGCTCTCGTTTCATGTTATACCATGATTGCAAAACGCTTGTTGTTGATGCTCTAAGCGTTTTCCCTATTCATATATCTCTAATCTTGTTATCTAAAACTGAAATTGAATTCGTTTTTTCATTCCTTTTCAGGAGTAGAAAGATTCAATCAACATGCAAGATTTCGGATTAAACCTGGGTTTTTGATCAGTTTTTTAGCATCATTTAGTAGCTTTACCTCATGTAGTGAAAGATTGTATCCCATGGTTACTTGGCCATTGTAATGTATGGCGAATGTTTCGTATAAATGGATATTGTCGGTAACCGGAATGCCTGGTTAAAGTGGTAGCGCCAAGAGCTAATAATCATACACGTTAATCATACGCTCATTGAGTTGTTGTAAATTTGTAATTTGAATTAGTCAAATTGCAATTGAGTTATTGTAATTTGAATTAGTCAAATTGCAATGTTAACTATCCTCTTTCACCTAGTCGCTTTCAATTCACCCAAAAAGCATTAAGGTAATGCCGAGTGGATAGGAGGCTTCTTGGCTCACATGGGCATTTAATCAAACACTTGGGAGCAAAATCACTTGAGGCGGTTACAACAAAATTAGATCAAGCTGAGTAGTATAAATAGCAATTGACAGTCATATTGAAGTTTAGAAGTGTTAATAATAGTTTAGAATGAACTACAAAAGTTGTATTTTGCTTTCTCAATTTTCCCGCCTTTTTCTGTTTTGAATTGAAGAAGATCTTCATCTTCTTCCATCATTCATTTTCTGCAATTTACTTTGAATTCGATCAAGTTACAATTCCAAATTCAACATGGTATCGAGCAATCAATTCCATTATCAATAGTCAAGCTTTCGCTCTCATTCGCTTTGTATCGGTTTGATCAATTGTTAATCAATGGTCATTACCGTGTTCCCAAGAAGTTCCGAAACTTGGATAATCCAAGTTTGGTTCTAGTTCAGCCTCTACTCAAAGGCGTGGACAATTTCAATCACTGGAAGCGTTCGATGACAAAGATGCTTTCATCTCGTGGAAAGCTTGCATATGTAGACGGTTCTTCAACAATGCCTGAATTAACAGATCCTGGATATGCTTCTTGGATGCAGGTAAACGATCTTGTTCATTCTTGGCTGGTAAATTCAATGATTCCATCAGTAGCTGAGAGTGTCATGTATTATGATACTGCGAGAGAGATTTGGCTTGATTTACAAGAGCGATTTGGTAGGGGAAATGCATATAGACTATCAAATCTAGAGGAAGAAATTGAAAAAACTAAACAGGGAAATCTATCAGTTACTGATTATTACACAAAGTTGAAGTCACTGTGGGATCAATATCTGGTTTTGCGTCCTATTCCTCCCTGCACATGCCCTGCTCTACAAATTATGAGAGAATACTATGACAATGCTTATACAACTCGGTTTTTGAAAGGTCTTAATGGAAATTTTGCCAATGTAAAGTCTCAAGTATTGATGACCTTGCCCTTGCCTGACATCAAAACTGCTTTTGTAATGGCTCTTAATCATGAGCAGCAGTTGAATTACAATGTTTCTGCACAAGATTCTGTGATTCTTGCAACACAGTCTGATAACAGGATTAATGATCTAAGTAATGCAAATGTTGTTATGCAAACAAGGCCTCAAGGTTATGGCAGGGGTCAAGGAAGAGGTTCTGGTGGTTATGGAAGAGGTCAGAATGCATATAAGGGACCTCAGTGTACTTATTGTGGAAAAGAGGGCCATACTATTGACAAATGCTACAAGAAGTATGGTTTTCCACCTAGATTTGGCCAAGGAAGGGGTTCTGTTGCAAATAATGTTGTCATGGAAGATCCTTCTGTAGGCACTGGTTCAAGTTCAACAGATTCAGATCTTGGTTTTCAGTGTGACAATCTTGCAGGAGCCATAACTCAGTCACAATATGATCACTTGCTGTCCTTGATTCAAAACCCGCAGCCAACTAATCGGTGCAATTCAAGAGCATTGGCCACCGGTTCTCAATCACAAGGGCTGTATCATTGACAGAGCACTCACCGGATTATGGATTCGTGAGCTACCGATCACATCTCGCTTTTACAAAATATGTTTGATATTGAGATTGCTTCTAATCTTTATGTTAAACTCCCTACTGGTACTGCTGTTAAAGTCACTCACACTGGAAAAGTGCAGATAAATCAATTCTTGACACTATACAATGTGTTTTGCATACCTAGCTTCAATTACAACTTGATATCCATCAGGAAAATGACTGCACATAGTAATCTTGTAGTTGCTTTTCATCCTAATAGTTGTGTTGTGCAGGACCTGCAGAATTTGAGGAAGATTGGTACAGCTGAGCTTCACAATGGGTTATACATTTTGGTTGCTGATCCACCAAAGCCCTGCCTATCAATTTCTAGTAGTCAAGTTTCTGTTTCTAGCAATAATTGTCAAAATTGTATTGATTTGGCATAGTAGGTTAGGACATCCATCAATAGAAAGAATGAAAGTCATCGATCTTTGCTGATGGAAATGTCAAAATTCCTCGCACATGCTTGTACTGTCATTCCATTAGCAAAACAAAAGAAGTTGCAATTTCTGTCGTTGTTTCGCTTCGCTTCTTGTTTTGATCTTATACATGTTGACATCCTGGGACCAAATAGGTACCAACTATAGACGGTGAATATTATTTTCTTTCAATTGTTGATGACTATAGTAGGTTTACTTGGATTTTTCTAATGAAAAGTAAATCTGACACTAATGTTTTACTGCAACAGTTCTGTAATATGGTTCAAACACAATATGAGAGATGTATCAAGATCATAAGATCTGATCATGGAGCAGAATTTCACATGAAGTTGTATTACGTAACTAAGGGTATTGTTCATCAAAAGTCTTGTGTAAGAACTCCCAAAGAAAATGGATTAATTGAAAGAAAACATCAACATATATTAAATGTTGCTAGGGCATTAAAGATAACATCTGATATACCTATAGATTATTGGGGTCACTGTGTTTTACATGCTGTTTATTTGATAAATCTCATTCCTACTCCTTTGCTTGGTAATAAAACTCCCTATCGATGTTACAAAACAAAATGCCTGCTTATAGCAACTTAAAGGTTTTTGGTCGTCTCAGGTTTTGTTTCAACACCTTCACAGGGAAGGGGGAAGTTTGATGACGTAAGCACAAAGTGTGTATTTCTAGGGTTTGAAGATCATATGAAGGATACAAAGTCCTCGAATCTTCAAACGTAAACATCTCTGCTTTCAAGAGATGTCATTTTCCATGAAAATATGTTTCCTTTTTCGACGACTTCACACTCGCTTTCTAACAAAGGATTTATGTATGCCCTTGCCTATTTCTGATGAATATGTGGAATTCAATAATGCATCCAGGGTAGAATCTACAAATCAAGGGCATGATACATCACCTGAACATCATTCAAGTCCAGGGATCCCAGATCCTCCAAATCAGAGAAGATCTCATAGACAAAAGATTACTCCAACTTATCTCAATGATTATGTTTATACTAATCTCGCACCACGTAACTTCTCCACACACTTTAAATCATGTTTTGGCTTACACTAATCTTTCTTCACATCATCAGCCTACATCAAGAACATAAATGCGTATACCTCGAACCTACATCATATCAAAGCAAAGAAAGAAAGGATCCAAACTGGCAGGATGCTATGGATAAAGAACTTCAAGCACTAAATACTACCAACACTTGGACACTGGTTGATCTACCTAAAGGCATCAAACCAATTGGATGTAAATGGGTATATAGAATTAAAAGAAAGGCTGATGGAAGTATTGAAAGATACAAAGCAAGATTGGTGGCAAAAGGTTTTACACAAACAGAGGGCATAGATTTCATTGAAACTTTCTCCCCAGTAGCTAAACAGACTACCATTAGGTTATTTTTAGCACTGGCAGCAATAAAAGGATGGCATCTACATCAAATGGATGTAAATAATGCCTTTTTACATGGAGACCTTGATGAAGATGTATACATGAAACCTCCACCAGGGTTGCAAGCTCATGGACAAGTCTCAGAAATTGAATAGATCTTTATATGGTCTAAGACAAGCTAGTAGGCAATGGAATGCCAAACTAACACAGAAATTGTTGGACAGTGGCTACAAACAGTCTCAAAATGATCATAGTTTGTTCACTAAAGGCACAGGATCAGATTTCATTGCTTTTTTAGTATATGTGGATGATATTGTAGTAGGAAGTTTGAGCCTGACTGCTATTCAAGAACTCAAAGATTTGCTGCATGAAGCTTTTACAATAAAAGATCTAGGGCAACTCAAATATTTCCTTGGATTTGAGGTTGCAAGAACAAAGTCCAGGATTGTGATTAATCGGAGAAAGTCTTGCTCGGACTTATTAAGACATTATGGCTTTCTAGAATGTAAACCTCGCTTCTACACCAATGGATTCTACTCAAAATTTAATGTATACAGCCCTCCATTACCATCTAACACGAATATATGTAAGCCTTGTTGGAAAAATTTTATACCTAGAAATACTGGACTGAGATTGCATTTGCTACACAAATGAGCTAAGCCAATTTCTAGACAAACCAAATGAAGCACACATGAAAGCTGCACACAGATTACTCAGATTTCTAAAAGGATCACCTGGAAAAGGGTTGTTCTTCCCTAGTGATAGTCCTATACACCTCAAATATTTCAGTGATTCTGACTGGGCTGCATGTACAAAGACAAGAAGATCGATGAATGTGCCTCTTGGTTTATCTTGGCAAGGCTCTTATATCATGGAAGTCAAAGAAACAAGCCACTGTTTCCAGAAGTTCAAGTGAAGTTTGAATATAGGCTATGGCTCTTACAACATGTGAAGTTCAATGGTCATTATATCTACTCAAAGACTTTCAGATCAACTACACTGCTGCTGCCTTTGTATCAGGATGTTCAAGTGCTTCACATATAGTGGAAAATCCAGCTTTTCCATGAAAGAACAAAACATATAGATATAGACTCATCATTTTGTCAAGGAGAAATACTTAGCAAAAGTCCTCAAACCATTGGGAATACACACGGATCAACAACCAAATAGATATCTTAACCAAACCAAATCAACAAACAAACCCTAAACACTTTGTTACTGTGCTTATCCTCTAAAAGATCCTTCTCCAAGGGTAATCTTGAGTGGATAGGAGGCTTCTTGGCAAGTCGTTCATGACCTTCACCCTTCCAAATTGAGGGGGTGTTAAGGGTAATGCTTGAGTGGATAGGAGGCTTCTTGGCTCACATGGGCATTTAATCAAACACTTGGGAGCAAAATCACTTGAGGCGATTACAACAGAATCTGGATCAAGCCGAGTAGTATAAATAGCAATTGACAAATCATATTGAAGTTTAGAAGTGTTAATAATAGTTTAGAATGAACTACAAAAGTTGTATTTTGCTTTCTCAATTTTCCCGCCTTTTTCTGTTTTGAATTGAAGAAGATCTTCATCTTCTTCCATCATTCATTTTCTGCAATTTACTTTGAATTCGATCAAGTTACAATTCCAAATTCAACAAAAACAAAACTCAAAAACTAGAAAAATTACGTGTCGCCTAAATGTCAAGCTAATCTAAAATTTTCATATCCGAAAGGCATTCCACACGATTAGGGGAGGTTTTTGCTTAGTATATTCACATGTATTGAAGTGATGAGAGGGTGATCTGAACCACACAGTTTTTATACTTGTCTATTAACTGTGTGGTTCAGATCAACCATCCCATCACTTCGATAATAATGAATATATTAGGTAAAAACTTCCTCACAATTACGCAGAGAAACACGAATGGGTATGTCTTTATTTTAGTATTTAAAATATAAAGTCAATCAAAACATCAAGAAATGCCAAATGGGTAAGGCTAAAACAAAATGATTAGTCAAATCACAAACACCGTCCAGGAATTAGTTCAACCAAATTACCTTGAAAACAATGGCATTCGACCAATTATTATCTGACGGCCGCGACCGTTCATTCACAACGAATGATATGACATATTATTATATCACATTCATCAACGTATAACAACATGTTATGTTTGTGTACAGAATGATGATAACATTATTACCCTATTAACTCAAGCGCCATATTTTAACGTATACAAAAATGCTTCTTCACTTTTTTTGCTATGCCGTTTTATGGTACATGTATAGATTTGCAGTGTATATATCATTTATCCAATATTAGTCATATTAATATACATTATATGGAGTACAATTAGAAGGATAAAAACATTACTGTCACAACGAAAATTTGCCATAACAATTACAAATCACTTTAAAGGATAGTGGGGCCGGGCATAGGAAGTGGTGTTGTGATGCTCTGTTATGTTTTACATTGTTTGTCATATTTTGCTATAATTTGCTAATATCATTTACAATGTGACACCCAGTCATACTTTGCGTCATCCTATTATGTTGCTCGTTATAATATTTCGTTGTGACGCTAGCAGAACCCTCTGGTAAAGGTGGTCATTGAGATACCAAAGATTTATGGTGAGATTTTGTTTTAATTAATTTCTTTTTTTCAATAGTTATTAGTCATTATATATATATGAAAAGTAAATTTGGATTATTAGGAAATTAAATGTGATATCTTTAAATTGAAAGTTAAACAAATAATTTTTTTATTTGATAAATTTATCAATGTTATAGCCTTAATGGAGCATCTTACAAGAATTCAACAGCTCCGATATTCAGTGGTTAAAGAACAAATATGTTATATAATGATTGTCTTGCACTTAAACTGAGGTGTGAGAGTTCGATTCTACTTGACTCAGTAAAATATATGCGCAGATGCAGCATTTACAAACTAGAACATTAAGAAATAATCCTCGATTTACTTCTTCCGTGAAACTTTAACGACGGGCATAAAGGCTCGGTGAGTCGGACAAAAGGAGCTAATTTGATTTATTTTAAATTCATGCATGTAAGACAAAAGGAGCTAATTTGATTTATTTAAATATTCCGTCTCCACAGTATATATAACACTCTCAATCATATAAATTTATTATTCACACAAATAAACGGAAGAATTAAGAAGATGAAGATGGTCAAGATGGCATTTGTTATTCTACTCCTTCTTCTGGCATCAGGTTGCATTTATTTTTCGTTCATTTTTATTTTTATATATTTTTATTCGGGGACAGGAATGAGAATCGAATTCTGGTTCTCACCAAGATGTGCAATGACCTGTACTGGTAAGCCAGGATTCCCTTTGTTTTCATTTTCTTGACTTTCTTCTTTTTTGCGGATTTTCTTAAACATCAATGATCTATTCAAACAAGCAAAATGCTTGCAATAATACAATCCAAATAGAATTCATTAGACTTCACAGCCTCTTTTTCTCTTTTCTTTCCCGTCATTATCTTCACTTTTCTCTTCTAGATGTTATCTTCAATATATAATCCGTATCATTACTCTCTGATGAATTCTTTGGGTGTTTTTTTTTTTTTTTTTTTTTTTTCTTTCTCCTTCTTTTTTTTGACGTAACAACATGCAACAATACTCCCCTAATCTATCACCCTAAAGACTTACATTTACACTTTAATTTTTGTTTGAAAATTTAGTATACCCTAATTCAGATGCACAAATCGAGAAATGGTCCAAAAAATTTAGTGTTTTAGTTTTTTCAAATAGAGTTTTTGATGAAGAAATTAGCAAATAATATAACACAATTGTTAGTTACGTGCAGCTGAAGAATCTGATCAGGAGAAGAAACAAGAAGGGTTTGCAAAATTTGTTCGAAAAGATATCACATTAACCTTCATGAAAATGAAGATTTTTGATGGTGAATGCGCTGGGGCCTACTGCGATGATGACGGTGACTGCGACGCTGCCGGTTCATTTGACTGCACATGCAAATCCAATAACTGCAAATTCAAATTAGATTGATCAGCTATATATAGCTAGCTTCCATATATGTCCAGAGTTCTGGTTGCTTGCTTGCTTGGGGTCGGGATCAAAACCCGGTTATTGAATGTCAAACATGCATGAAACTATATATATACATCTTTAGTCTTTGCATTCATGCATTTGTGCTCTTTGGTCATTTCATCAAAGTAAGATGATGCTCCTGTTGTCACAGGCTTACGGATCAGTACGTTGCAACATATTTTTATACTCTTAATTAGGGCTAGATTACAATAATATTTATTGGTGTAAAAATATGTTATGATCATACTGAATATGAAAAGGAGAAAATAAAATAATATTGTCCACACGTCAATCGGCCATTAGTCCACATGGCTGCTAGCTGTTGCTAGTTGGTTCTGTGTTAATTCTGCCTTCCTCTTCCTCTAATGTATTTGTTGGATTTCGCTGCTAAAAGTATATATGACGTAGTAGAAGTCTATTAATTAAATTAAATAAAAGATATATGCAAATAAGAGTTGGTTCCAAGCTCTTCACTTCATTCACAAAATGAAAAGTAATTGATTACAAAAACATTCCCAGCTTCACTTCTAGGTTGAACCCTCCTTATATACTCCCAAATACCCTAAATAAATCAGGCTAGAGAAGACTTAATGTCATTGGGCCGGAATAAATAAGGCCTAATAGCTAAAATAAAATCAAATACATAAATTAACTAAAAAATAATAAATTCAGCATTCGATCCGGGCTTCGAAGTGGACACAACATGATTGGCTTTGTAATGGAATGGGTCGGATCCCCAACAAAAAAATTAAGGGCAAATTTTATGGTGGACCGGAACCTTTTCATTGAATAATTTCTAGCTTGAAAGGTTGAGAATGTAAATTTCACTATATAGCCCACGTTTCACATGTAAATTTCAACATCAAGCTTGAAAGATAACTTTAACATGTCTCCCTTACAGAGTCTCTTCAGCTTAGAAAGATTTACATTGGTCATTTCATCAGGTCAAAGTAATCTTATTTTGCTCAACTTCTTTGTTTTTGTTACACACTTTAAATCTTAAGACTAGAAGACTCCCAAATACCCTAAATAAATTAGGCTCGAACACTTAATGTCGTTGGGCCGGAATAAATAAGGCCCAACAGCTAAAATAAAAATCAAATACATAAATTAACTTTAAAATAATAAATTCAGCAGGCCGGCCACTTCGGGAATTCGATCCCGGGCTTCGAAGTGGACATGATTGGCATCGCTCTGATACCAAATGATGTAGATGATCTACAATTAACGGATAAAAACAAGCTAATCAAACTCAAAGATAATTTCATTATCAAAGTGAAAGGATTCATGATTAGCCAACTTTGATGTCCTACATCATATATAAGATAATCAATAGTATAAAATAATCGTGTTATAATTAAAAAAAAAAATGGTAACAATTTTGTTATGAATAGAGTTTACAATAGAATACAAAATGATTGTTATGAATAGAGTTTTCAATAGAATATAAATTTTTTTATAATCAATTTTGTTATGATTGCTACGGAGGCGGGTTCAGGCATTGGAATCATTTTCCGCGATTCTCTTGGGGGAGTTCTGCATTCCTTTGCGTACCATTTCGATCCAGGGGACCCGTTGGAATTCTTGGAGCTCAAGACAATTTCCTTGGCTCTGGAAGAGGCAAGGCGACTGGGGATTCAACGACTAGTTATGGAGAGTGATTGTTTAGCATGTGTTTAGCGTCTCCGGAGCCCTGTGGAGGATCTCACGGCACATGGGTGTTTACTTCAAGACTGTTTAGCCATTTTATCTAGTTTCATATCTGTTTCTGTTACATTTATTCGGCGCGTGGGAAATGTCACTAAACATCTTTTAGCTCGACATGCTTTGTTATTTTCCACTCGGACATCTTGGGGAAGCTCTCCCCTTGATGACATTTTGACCGTTTGTTTGACAAATGTTGATTAATAAAAATTCTTTTTTTCCTATAAAAAAAATTTTAATTGCATTAATAACAGTCGTTTATATACCAAATATACAAGAATAAAATATTTGGGCCTTCAAAAAAATTCAAAATTTCAATGGGCTCAAAGTTATGGTCTAATATGTATGTGTGTAAATGATTCGGAGTTAAAACACAACACATGTAAAGATACATTTATTTTACAATAATACGCACTATAGATGCATGTATTATATCCCTTTTACTACATACTTTTATCAATATAGATTACAAAAGACCCTTATAAATCAACGTGATTTATACTGTGATCAATTGTGAGTAAGTACGTAGAAATTAATACATGTTGTGACACAATATATGGTGCACTGTGCACAAAAAACATTTCCCACAATGAACCGTTTTAATTATATATTTGTTGTATGATATTTGTTGGTTGTATGAAACGTACTGTATTATGTCTTAGAGAGGTGTCTCTATTTTTGTTTTCAGCAAAGGATTTGGAGTATGGACATGCATGCTATATTGCTATATATTCTTTAACATCGAGGCTCTTCATTTCTCTTTTGATCATAATTAAAGGGGAAAAGTAAGCCTAAAAATCATTCTTCAAGTGTGATTTTAAGTTTAGAGGTTGATAAAGTTACAAGTATCACAAGCACAAGTACAAGCTAGCATACAAGCACAGCATCACATTCAAACTTGCAGCACAAGCTTGACAGTTAGCCTGGTAAAGAATATTCCTTAGAATATTCCAATCTTGACCGGAATATTCTGAGAATATTCCCTGTTGACTAGAATATTCCTTGAAATATTCCATTCCGTTTTTTAGTCTTCACCTTTAGCTACCAATGTGTATATATACCAAAATGTAATATGAAGACACAGTTTTTCAGCCAATAAAAAAGTAATCAAATGAATGATCATCAAATGTTTTCTTCTTAAGTACTTTCTACCCTTTTTCTTCATGGTATCAGAGCACGTCACTCGATCCTGATTGCATCTTTGTTCTCTTTTTACTTCTTCAGCAATGGCACAGCAAAATCAACAGCAGATTGTTCCATTAAGCCCCTATTACCTACATCCAAATGAAAATCCATCATTAGTATTAGTTCAACCACCTTTAAATGGCAGCAATTACCATGCCTGGGCAAGATCAATGCGTCTGGCTCTCCTTTCTAAGAACAAACTTGCATTTATAGATGGAAATTTACAAGTACCTCAGGCAGATGATGCTGAACATCATGCCTGGGAACAATGTAACAGCATGGTCGTATCATGGATCCTAAATTCAGTATCTGGTTCAATAGCACACAGTGTAATGTGGCTCAATTCAGCAAGAGAGATATGGATAGATCTACAAGAAAGGTTTTCTCATGGTGATCATTTCAGGCTTTCAGATTTATTAGAGGAGGTGAATTCTGTGAAGCAAAATGACTTGTCTGTTACCGACTATTATACTAAACTGAAAATCCTATGGGAAGAATTGTTAATAATCAGGCCATATCCTACTTGTACTTGCAATCCTGTGTGCAATTGTGGTGCTGTGAAAGTCTATAGGGATTACTTTGAGTCAGAATGTGCTATCAGATTTTTGAAAGGTTTGACTGATAACTTTGCTCCTGTGAAAGCACAAGTTATGTTAATGCATCCCTTACCTCCAATCAATCAAGTCTTTGGCATGGCAGTCAAACATGAGAGACAATTGAGTTACTGTTTGGAACATCCTGATAGAGTTGATAATCATGTTATGGCAGCACAAAGAAGCAATATGTATGGACAATCTGGTAATCAATTCAGTCAGAATAATGCTCCCAGTGGAAGTGTACAATATCCAAAGAGACCTATGTATAGTAAATGAAAACTTTCGATTGCGCTTTGTGGCGCATAGGACACATCAAGACAGATGCTATCATAAGCATGGTTTTCCCCCAGGAGGAAGAGGAAGAGGAAGAAACAACTCAGCTGCTGGAAGAGGAGGAGGTAGAATCACAGCAAACCAGGTGGATGCTGATGAAGGAGCTATGACAGAATCTGAAACTCAATCAATTGCAAATATGTTCACACAGGAACAATTGGAAGAATTGAGAAATTTGCTGCATGTGCCTAATGTTGGAAATCAAAATAATACAGAGCATTTGGTCAATCAAGCCACTGTGTTAAGTGCTAATTTTGGATCACCAGCTGCTGGTAAGTGTGCTGGTAAATTTGCACAGCCTAATTCAAAACAATGGATTATAGACTCAGGTGCATCTGATCATATAGCATGTTCTCTTAACCTCTTTCTGTCTTATGTTTCTATTCCTCACATCAAAGTAACACTGCCTAATGGGAATCAGACCTATGCCACACATAAAGGGATGGTAAAACTTACACCTGAAATCACCTTATCTGATGTCTTATATATACCTACATTCAAGCACAATTTGCTTTCACTTAGTAAACTTTTACACAGCAGTGATTTATCTGTTATTTTTACCCCTGACCATTGTTTCATTCAGGATCTTATGACCAATAAGAGGATTGGATCAGCTAGACATTATCATGGCCTATATTACCTGAGTTACAATGATTCTCAGCCACATTCTCATTCTACACCTACATCAAACCATGTGAAGTCTATCCTGTCTTCTGGTAGGCCTGATGCCTATGTATGGCATCTTAGGTTAGGGCATATGTCAAATAAAGTGGTCAATGATGTAAGGCTTATAGAGCCTAGTATATGTTTCTTTGAAAGTAGAAAATGCACTGTTTGTTATCTTGCAAAGCAAAGAAAACTTTCATTTCCTTTGAGCAATTCTATGGCCCTTCATGCCTTTGATCTCATACACATGGATATATGGGGACCATATAAAAAGGCAACTGTACATAATGAAACCTACTTTCTAACTATAGTGGATGACCACACAAGATACACTTGGATCTTTTTTCTTAAAGCCAAATCCCAAGTACCTGCCATAATAAAATAGTTCTATGCCTTTGTGAGAACTCATTTTGACAAGCAAATCAAAACCATAAGATCTGATAATAGTTTAGAATTCAAACTAACAGAGTTCTATGCATTTAATGGAATCACTCATCAAAAATCTTGTGTTCATACCCCAGAACAAAATGGGATAGTTGAAAGAAAGCATCAACATGTCCTTAATGTGGCTAGGGCCCTGAAAATTCAATCTAATGTACCTTTAATCTACTGGGGGTATTGTGTACAACATGCAACCACCTTGATTAATTTGACACCTTCCCCAAAAATCCAGCATCAAACACCTTACCAAAGACTGCATCTTAAGCCTCCTACCTACTCCAATCTTAGAGTTTTTGGATGCCTTGCCTTTGCCACTAATCCTAGTGTCACCAGAACCAAATTTGACAATAGAAGTATACCATGTGCTTTTTTAGGGTACCCCCTAATGTCAAAGGATACCTCCTACTCAATCTAGAAACAAAGAGCATCTTTATATCCAGAAATGTCATCTTCCATGAGGACAAATTCCCTTTCCACTTCACACAGTCCAAAACATCTCATCCTAGTTCTTATTCCTTTCCCTTACCTGCTAATCAAATGCACATCCCTTTTGATCTCTCCTCCTCAAGCACACCACCACACACAGATCCAAACTCACCAGCTTCTCCCAGTTCACCAGGATCCTCACAAAATCCACAAAGCTCACCACATACCAGTTCATATGATCACCAGAATACATCCCATACTTCTTCACCTTCACATGACTCCATTCAATCTGTTCCTAATCAGCAAAGTACATCCCCCAGAAGAACCACCAGAAACATCAGGCCACCTACATACTTACAGGATTACATATGTAATCAAGCCTCTGTCACTCCCTAATATCCTATCCAAGATTACATGTCATATGATCAACTTGCACCTAACTATAAGAAATTTGCCTTGAGTGTGGATGTTGCAGGTGAACCAGTCACTTATCAACAGGCTGTCAAAGATTCTAAGTGAAGAGATGCCATGTGTGCAGAAATTGAAGCCCTACAACATACTCAGACTTGGGACATTGTTTCTTTGCCTAAAGGGAAAACTCCTATTGGCTGTAGGTGGGGTTTACAGGATCAAGTATCTACCAAATGAGGAAGTGGAACGTTACAAGGCCCGTCTAGTTGCAAAAGGGTACACACAGCAGTTGGGTATTGACTACAATGACACATATGTTCCAGTTGCAAAACTTACCACAGTGAGGGTTTTAATGGCGATTCTTTGCTACACTAACTCGGCATCTAGAGCAACTAGACATCAACAATGCCTATCTCCATGGAGATCTATTTGAAGAAGTCTACATGAAGATACCCCCAGGCTATTCCACTGATGTACCCAATGCAGTTTGCAGATTAAAAAAATCGCTCTACGGTCTTAAACAGGCAGGGCGTCAATGGAACACCAAATTATCAACCTACTTGATTTCCTTGGGCTTCCATCAATCTAAAAGTGATTACAGCCTATTCACTACTGGGCAACATGGTACATTCATTGCCCTCCTAGTCTACGTTGATGACATTATACTTACTGGGCCAAATCTTGATCTAATTCACAACATCAAAATTCAACTGGACAACAAATTCAAGATCAAAGATTTGGGAAAATTGCACTATTTTCTGGGCGTAGAAGTTGCAAGAGGAAAGAAAGGAATTACCTTGTCTCAGCGAAAATATACCTTGGATCTCATCTCTGAATATGGTCTTCTCGCATGCAAGCCAGCTGCTACCCCTATGGCAACAAGCATCAGGTTAGCCAAAGATGACTCTCCAAAAATAGCCGATAATACTCAGTATCGAAGTCTGGTCGGAAAATTAATATACCTAACCTTCACTCGTCCAGACATCAGCTTTGCCGTCCAGCAATTGTCCCAATTTCTTGACTGCCCCACTGTTAATCATCAACAAGCAGCCATGCGTCTATTGCGTTTTCTCAAGAATTCACCCGGGCAAGGGTTACTTTACCCTACAAATTCCTCTTCCATCAGCACGAAGGATTCCGGCCAACAACCCACATCGTCCAAACCTCTGCATCTTACAGCATATTCCGACTCCGATTGGGCTGGCTGCCCAGACACTCGTCGATCTATCACTGGTTGGTGTATTTTCTTGGGTCGATCTCTCATCTCGTGGAAAGCTAAGAAGCAAAGCATCGTTTCAAGAAGCTCGGCGGAGGCGGAATACAGAGCTCTGGCAGCCACCTCTTGTGAATTGCAATGGCTAACTTTTCTCTTGTCCGATTTGGGTATTACACCACCGCTTCCAATTCCGCTTTTTTGTGACAATCAGAGTGCATGTCACATTGTCGAAAACCCCGTGTTTCACGAACGAACAAAACACATCGAACTTGACTGTCATTTTGTTCGTGAAAAATTTCAAGCTGGACTTCTCATCCCCAAATCAATATCTACTGCAAACCAACTTATGGATATTTTCACCAAGCCACTTGACGGTCCACGTTTCAGTCAACTCTCCCATCAGCTTGGTCTTCACTCGATTTATTCCAAGTCCAGCTTGCGGGGGGGTGATAAAGTTACAAGTATCACAAGCACAAGTACAAGCTAGCATACAAGCACAGCATCACATTCAAACTTGCAGCACAAGCTTGACAGTTAGCCTGGTAAAGAATATTCCTTAGAATATTTCAATCTTGACCGGAATATTCTGAGAATATTCCCTGTTGACTAGAATATTCCTTGGAATATTCCATTCCGTTTTTTAGTCTTCACCTTTAGCTACCAATGTATATATATACCAAAATGTAATATGAAGACACAGTTTTTCAGCCAATAAAAAAGTAATCAAATGAATGATCATCAAATGTTTTCTTCTTAAGTACTTTCTACCCTTTTTCTTCAGATGTCTACATGAATCGAACCGATTCTAATATCAGATATGTTTGTTCAATACACAAGTGAACTTGACATGTTGGTTTAATTAACAAAAACAAATTTTATGCTTGAGCTCTGATCGTGAATCTATGGCTCGAGCTCGAGCCAAGCTCAAATGAACATACCTTCCATTGATAAACATAATGATATGAATGAGCTAAACTCGTTTATTTGAATAAACGAATGCATATAATTAAGTTTATACGAGTCATACTTAAGTTTATTCATGAATCACTCTTTTCGATCATGTTAATCATTAAATAAACATGAGGTCCTACACTCCCTCACAGCTATAACCAGGCCAGTTGGATTCGCTACATATATAAGTAAAATGACAAAAGGGCAAAAATAAAAGAACAATAATAACATTGAAAAATTAAAAAAACTTGCTTTTAAGGACCAGTCCTTTAGAATGACAAACGGAAAGAAATTGTGTTATCAATCATAATAATGACAACCAGACCTAGATTCTCATTGCATGGCAGATGGCACCCTAAGTATTTTCTTTATATTCTAAACAAAAATATGCTAGGCCTCCTCAATTATTTAGAAACATCCATAAGAAACCTTCTTCTTCTTCTTTTTAAATTTCTTTTTTTTATATTTTAATATCAGGTTTCAGGGCCACTCCAGTCATCTCCCCCCAAAAAAAACAACACTTCAACGTGTATCCCTCACCTCTGTAGAAAACGACCTATTATAAAATATTTCTGGATTGATTAATTAAGTGAGTGTGACTGTTTTTATTAAAATATAATTCCTAAATTCATTTTACTGAGTCCACATTTATTTTATTTTATTTTTACTTTTTGAGAAAACCGAGTCCACATCTTGCAACTTGGCATTTAATTGTTTCTGCAAAGGAGACAAAGATATTCCAAGTGAACGGCAAAGGGCGCGTGTGTACCGTGTTAGGAAAAATAATCTATCGAATTATATTTTTTTTATGAATAATAAGTAAGATCATTGAGTTTGAGTTTGAGTTTGAGTTTGAGTTTATTTGATATACGAGTGAGTTTGAGCTTGTTTGCTTAATGAATAAAGTAAAGCTTTGTTCGTGAATCCATTGCTTGAGCTCAAATCCGACTCAAATGAGTTCACTTCACTTTTTACAATTTATGCCGATGTTATACAAATCTTAACTCCAAATGTGAAACGACAATGTGTTGTTGTATTCTTAATTTGTTTTTACTATTTTATTTAAAATTGTTTTTACTACTCGTATCAACTAAATAGTTGATATGGATAACAATAAGAAAAGGTATAAAGACAATGATCAGACGAGATTAAGTTGATGTTAGGAAATTATGGTCAGCATTTTGTGTTTATATAGTATATAGTTTTCCCACACAAATACATATGAGAAATGATATGTTTACATCCAAAATTTTACACAACATCTATATTTAGCATCATCTTGAGTTTGTGTATTTTTATTTTATATTTATTTATTACTTTTATACATGAAAAATGTGTGGTAACATCATATGAGTATTGATCTTATGTAGACTTCTTGGATAAACCTATCAACGAGGGTAGACCTAATTGAAAGGGAAAGGCAAAACCTAATTGAACTGTATCGAACCTGTTTTGTTTTGTTTTTTTTTTTTTTTTTTTTCGGATCGAACCTGTTCGGACCGTTCGGCTCGTTCGGACCGAACCGAGCCGAATATTTTTTTATTTTTTAAGCTTCGAACCCGAGCCGAACCCTGAAAAATCAGGTTCGCCCGAGCCGAGCCGAGCCGAGCCTTGAGGTACAAAATTTTCGAGCCGAGCCGAACCCTACCAGGGTTCGGTATTATTCGGCTCGTTTACAGCCCTAGGATCCGCTACTGCCTATCGTTCTCGCGAATCTCGCCACTCAAAGTCTCAAACACACATATATGTATGCTGTGCTGGATCAAGAAATTTTTTCCGGTGGAAAGTACAATAGCAAATTCGAAAATCCACCGAAGGATTAGTAGTTTTTACATTAATTAACAATAAAACCAAATCGTTTCAATACAAAAAAAAAGGCGGATCTCCATGGGGAATTCCCCCTCCCCATAATGAAAGTGAATCCCCCTCCGTATGTATGTATGCATGTATTACGAACCTAAAAAAACGTTTGTGAATTATCTGTTGTTTGTTCGTTTAATTAAACGTATACACTAATATGTTTGAGTTTACCTTGAGCAAACAAACGAATGCATGCTTCTACAAATCAAACTCGATATTGTTCATGAACGACTATGTTCGTGTACAACAATAAGTTATATCTAGTTTGGATTGATTTCGCTCGTGATTAGTTTTGATTTTTTATATTTTTTTTGGAAATCGAAAGAGGATTTCATTATATTATGGGCGGGGATAAAAATCTAACATTGGAATTCTCGTCATAAAGTATATTAGAATATATGATCATTAGGCTATATCCGATTTCCTCATGATCAGTTTTGATCTTTTCATAGATTCGTGCATGCAAGCGCCGTTGCACATGTCTTAGAGGTTCTATTTTTCAACACTCGTTGATCATGATGCGTTTAAATTAATAATCATTTAAGATGCAGACATCATGATCAACGGTGCAAATTATTATTATGTCAGTGATTTTGACACAATGGACGCACCCGTATTATACCTTCCTCCATTTTTTATTTTTTATTTCCTTTTGTCGGATCTTAATGTGGTCACGTGACCCTCTTGGTGTACGTGCATCCGCCCCTGTATTCATGATATGACTGAATCAAAGATTCTGTTTTGAGCATCTTATGTGTTAGTTACTTATGGATGAAGACAATACTTATACAAGTATTAATAGAGCCCTAATAATTAAGAGAATATTATTCCCACTTAATATGCAAACTTTTATTAGTACCATATCATACTCCTATATCTAAAGACGCTTGAAGAAGAAAATGGCTAAGTATTTTACTATGGCAATTATGTTTTTGGTTTTGCTAATCTTAAACGGTTAGTATCGTAATCTCTCTCGTCTTCTAGCTAGACCTTGTTTGGATTATATGAATTGAAGGGAAAAGAAAGTATGTGATTTGAAGGATTAAATTGGAAAATGAAATAGCTACTGTGAAGCCCCAAGACCTGTGTCTGATAGCGCTAAATGAGTAATAAATGATCCGGTCAACTGCTTAGAACGCCGTCCTCGTTTGGTCTAAAAGGGCTAACCCGAGTTGACAAGACCTTTATGTCTCACACTTATATGGGAGTGAGCATTTTACTACTTTACCGATATGAGACTTTACGTTCTCCCCCCTTATAAGGGACTGACGTCCTCGCCAAGACGGCCAATACTGTTCCTGGATCGTTCTTACCAGAGGTAACTAAATGCCATCCTTACACCGTCTTCTTGTACGGTGTAGCGCATAGTTCCGCCTGATAGTCGGCTATGATACCATTCTGTAACGCCCTCAGACCTGTGTCTGGTAGCGTTAAATGAGCCATAAATGGTCCGGTCAACTGCTTATACCGCCTTTCTCGCTTGGTCTAAAAAGGCTAACCCGAGTTGACAAGACATTTATGTCTCATACTTATATGGGAGTGAGCATTCTACCATTTTACCGATGTGGGATTTTACTGCCACCAACAAACTCCCCGACCATCCCCCGAAACTGCTTTGGATAGTTCACCTTTTTTATTTTTATTTTAAAGATTTGTATGGCTGCAAACAAATCTCGGTACCCCATGCATCACCAAAATTTCGGTGTTTGGATTCAACGATTAGATAGAAAAGAAAAGGAAATATAGTGGGAAAAATGAGAGAATGTGAAATTTATTTTAGGTGTTTGGATAGAATTAAACAATATTATATATATATATATATATATATATATATATATATATATATATATATATATATATATATATATATATATATATATATTATCAATTTGGATATACTAAAAATGAATTGTTTTTCCGTTTTTCACATGTCTTAGAAGGAAATAAGTTCACCCGATTTGTGATTAACTTTATCCCTCGTATCTATGTCCCGACCACTCTCCCTTACGAGAGAGAGATAGTAATTCAACATCATCATGCTCTATATTACCACAAACAACAATATTTCTTAACACAACACAGTTTTTCTGCGCCTCGGTCGAATCCTCTTCCGCAGTTTTTCTGGGCCTCGGTCGAATCCGCTTACGCTTGAGGATGCTGGTACACCCCAACAATCCCCTCGGCTAGCATCTGCAACCGTGGAATCATTACGCAGCATGCCCCCAACATCTGCAACCACACAATGGAATCATTACGCAACATGCTGCTGCCGAGATTCGAACCGGTGACCTCGCTCTGCAACCAGTTGTTAGAATCAAGCGCTTACCGTTGTACTAAAACCAATTGATGGTAGTAAATGTGCTACTTTATTTCTTAACTGAACACGGTTTTTCTACGACTCAGTCGAATCCTCTTACGTTTGAGGATGCTGGTACACCCCAACATTTTATGCGTAAACTCTGGTCGTAAATCCATTGTTCGAGCTCGAACCAATGTCAAATGAGCAATACCTCCTATTTTACCATTTATGTCGAGTACGTACTGTAACTCTTGATTTGAAGTGTAGAAATGACAAATGAGTTTATATATTTATTTACTTTTTTTTTTTATATATATACTTGTAGTAACTAGTTAGTTGAAATGGATAACAATAAGCAAATGAAACGATAATAGGGTGAGGCGACAATATGACATCGTTTGGGGATTCACTATTACTATTTTGAGGAGTACGTGTGTGTGCTTTTTTTAGTTTACAAACTTAACAAATGTTTATGAATTACCTCGTGTTTGTTCATTAACGACGTTGTTCGTGTACCGCATCATTAATTTTTCTTAATTTTCTCATTAGAACGGACGCCTAAGAATTGGTTCAACCAAATTACCTTCCAAACAATGGCATTCGACCAATTTCCATCTGATCTCTTTTTAACCGTTACGATAAATTTTTACTTTAAACAAAGCCTTGGAAAGGGTATAATATGCTCATTTTTGGAATTATAGTAGTTTGAAAATACAAAAGGGCTAATTAGGTGGAACACACCGCACTGTTATTTAATAACATATTGGATTAAATACATTTGTATTTACATATTATCACTCTGCAAAACGATGTAGTTTTAAAAAAAAAAATTACGGTTAAATCATTTTTACATTTTAGCGGTATGGTTAGAACACTTTACTTGAGAGAACACTTCTGCAAATACTTAAAAAGATTCTGCTCATACCAATACTAGCGGAAATGATACGGTAAATATGAATAACTAGGTTATACATAGTTTGGTTCGGTACAGATAACTCCTGTAACCGAAACTAAACCGTTTGATTTGGTTCAGTTAGCTGAAAACCGAAATAAAATTTGACAATTACATTTGGCTATAAATTGTTTGGTTTTTTACTTTATTTTTTATGAGTGAGTGAGAATAAAGCACATATAAGAGGGAAAAATAGGAATTAGGACAATAGAAATACAAATTGGGTGATAAAGAACATTTCACTGTTTGTAACTCCAAGTTGACTGTTCGGTATAGTGAAATTGACTTCAAATCCACTATTTCACTGTTTCTTTGTTTTTGACAAAAATGACCTCGAAATGACATCGAAAAAATATCACATATGTCTAAATAAAGAGAACGAAAAAAGGAAAAATATGGTTAAATAATTACTATCTTTTGTCTTTCAGATCAAAAGATATATTCATTTTGGATACTAAATATGAGAAAATTTAAATTGAATCCGAATAAACATTTGTCATTTTTACCCAATAAAAAGTTCCACTGTCTTGTCTCCGTATTTCTATTTTCAATTTGCCTTTTTCAACAATAAAACCTTCTTTTTATTCAGTTACAAATGGTTCGGTTATAAGCATTTTTTCATAAACGGTTATATATAATATTTTGGTTAAGAAAATTAGTTATACAAGAGGTTAGAAACAGTTCGATTACTGTTGTATTTTTGATTTTATGCGTTTCAGTTAATTGATCGATTAATTTGGTTCGGTTTTAAGATTAGATACTAATTAGAACTGATGAGAATTTTTTTTTCCAATAAACATATATATATATTCATGATATGACTGAATCATAGATTCCTTTTTGAGCATCTAATTATAGCATTTTTTTCTTACTTTAAACGATGTAAATCTAATTTTTTTTTTCTCTTTATCTTAGACTTTTTACATCAACATTATCTAAATCTAATTTTTTTGTCCTTTTATCTGAGACATTTTTTGGTACATTATACCACTGAAATGCGTATAATATTTTTTCCTTAACTTATACGATCTAAATCTAATATTTTATTCTCTTTACCTTATGCCTTAGACTTTTTAAATCAACATTTTTTTCTATCTTATACCATCTAAATCTAATAATGTTCGTAACTGCTTGATGTACGATGACTGTAATTGTTTAGCATTGTATTTTAGTGAAAACCAATACCACTCCAAGAAAATTTCCTGGTTCCGCCACTAATCTAAAGACGCTTGAAGAAGAAGAAAATGGCCAAGTATTTTACTATGTCAATTATGTTTTGGGTTTTGCTAATCGTAAACGGTTAGTATCTTAATCTCTCTCGTGTCCTAGCTAGGTTGGATTATATGAATTGAAAGGAAAAGAAATTATGTAATTTGAAGGATTAAATTGGAAAATGTAATAGCTACAGACAAACTCCCCGACCATCAACCGAAACTCTTTACCATGGCCCACATTTTTTATTTTTATTTTGTTTTAAAGGATTTGTGTGGCTGCATACAAATCTCGGTACCCCATGACCACCAAAATTTCGGTGTTCGGGTTCAACTATTAGAAAAGAAAAGGAAATATAGTGGGAAAAACTGAGAGAATGTCAAATTATTTTGGGCGTTTGGATAGAATTAGACAACATACATGTAGCGCCTCGCTTCCGCATACCAAGCCCTTACCCGGAAAAGAAACGTTCGGCGCATATAACATTAAATAAATCTAATCTTATACGCAAGCCTCTATGTCGTCGTATCAAAATAAAGTAAACGGAAGTTAAAAAAACTCGGGTAAAAACATAAATGCTACTAAGAATAGATTACAACCATTCTAAAGATAGAAAGATGTAACTTACAACAACGATCCATTACAAAATACAAAGTACAAAAGCTACAAACATGTCTCACAAAAGTTAGAAATAAAACTACAACAACTAACTCGAGAAGCTAAACAACAAGTCTACAACAACATACATTGGAAATGAAAGAATACATCATTTAAGTCTTCATTATCAAGGCATCATCAACAACCTATATCATCCTCATCGAGCCCATGGTCAACATGTTCGTCTTCTCACCCCAAAGCACAAACAAACATGCAAAGGGGTAAGTACATAGGTACTTAGTAAGAGTGAGAAGCTAACGTATAATTAAGTTCTATAACGAAAATGTTTACATTATTATTATTATTAAGTTGTCTTTGTGAGACCTACTCAACTCTAGGGTTCACTCCATGTCCATCAACATGTCATGACTATACGTTTCTAGTTTAACTTATATGTGTTATATCAGCATTCAAAGGCACTACGCATGGTGCTACTCACCACGAAGTAACTGGGTGCAACATATTGGTGGATCACACCAATAACCTTGGAAGTCTATTCTAGTAGACTCCGATAGTGTACACGTTCGGCGATGTCCCTCCGTATGTAGGGTCTCGGACTTACGGGGTGGTGTTCCTCCGTACGTAGGGTCCAAAGACTTACAAAGTTATTCACTTTCAGGAACGTCCACACATCGCGATATAAACTTGTGCCTTACCAAGAATGGATTGATGTTTAATCTTTTTACTAGGCAAGTATGTACTTATTATTTGTTGTTAACTAGTCACCTAAGTATTTTCAAGTAAGCTCCCTCACACCTAATACTCTCTTTCCTAGACCACTAGACATGGACAAAGCCTAGCAATTACACAGACATTGGTGAATTTTAGTTCACCAAAGCACAAGCCTTTCATGCTCTTCCGACGGTCCCGAACTTCAACTCTTTGGAAGAGTACATTCGGTGCCAGAACTAAACGCATCAGAAACTCAATCGAGGCTTGTTCATTTTCATTTAGTGTTATTAGATCAAGAATTAACATTTAAAACTCATCTTGTGGCTTAAAACCACATTTTCCCCAAAACATGTTTTTCTACTCTTAAACGATTTCTAACCCAAACCAAACCTTTTTAACATCAAATTTCAGAGAGAAACAACAGTAAAACATGCTTTAAACATAACCGTACATCACATAGCATCCAAACCTTTAACTACAACATAAAACTTGATTCCTTGCTACAACCAATACTAACGCTCAACCTAAACATTGTAAACCCATGATTATTCTTTAGGAAGAGCCTCTTACCTCTTTTACAACACAATATTCTTACAATATTTTAGTGAGATAAAAAGAGAGCTTCTTAGGAGAAAGTTTTGGAGAGAGAAAAAGGCGGCCTAGTAGCTGATTTTTTCCGGTAGCAATCCAATGGTGGATTCCGGCGGGTTGTTCGTGTGGACTAGCGGTAGAGGCCTAACACTTGGGAGACTCCGTGTACCACTACTCCTTCGTAGACGATAAAACTTCGGTCTTTTAGGTCATCCAAGGTAACTTTATCATATACTACTTATTTGTTTATTGCTTAAACAAAGTCGATCCTGGTTAAAAGAAAATAAATTTTAAATTCCACTGCGTTCCCGCGTAGATTTCCTAACAAATGTATATAGGGTAGCATATGTGATAAAATGGGCATTAAGTATTGTAGTGAAGGCGGAGGATAACTTACAACGGGAAAATATTTTTCATACGCTGTGCTTAATTAATGGCAAGGTTTGTTTAATAATTATTGATCCAGGGAGCTGTATCAATGTCATAAGTGCTGGATTTTTCTCAAGTTTGGCTATTCCTATGATACCCCATCCTCAACCGTATAAGCTACAATGGCTCAATGACGTTGGAGAACTTAGTGTGACCAAACATGCCTTGATTTCATTTAATCTTGGAAGGCTCGATGACGAGGTTTTATTTGATGTAGTTCCCATGCATGTTGGACATATTCTATTGGGACGACCGTGGAAATTTGATAGAAACGTTATATATGATGGGTATGCGAATACTTATACGCTGCGACATAAGGGGAAAAACATCATACTTCATGCATTATCACCGGAAGAAGCTCATAAAGATCAACTTAAATTGGCTGCGGGTCGTGAGGCAAAAGAAAGAAAAGAGGGAGCTCATTCGAAAAAAGAAAAAGAAAAAGTTGAGACGGGAGAGAAAAATAAAGAGGGTGTGCGAACTCGAGTGGAGAGAAAAATAAAAGTTGAAAATGAAAAGGTAAGGGAGGGCGCTTTAGTACCATATGAGGGGAAAAATAAAGTCGAAAAGTTAAAAGTGAGGGAGGAAGCCATTAGTACTGAGGGAGAAAAAAAAAGCGGTGAAGAAAAAAAGTGAGCGAGTGCTAGGATCCTTCTACATTAGGGCTGGTGAGGTCATTCATACTATTGTGAGTGATCGTGATGTGAAGTTTATAAGTCATTTCTGGAGAGTTTTATGGCAGCGTTTGGGTACTAAATTGTTATATTCTACTGCGTATCACCCCCAAAAGGATGGTCAAACTAAGGTTGTTAATCGTGTTTTGGGTCAGTTGCTTTGTACCGTTGTTCAAAAGAACTTGCGGAATTGGGAAAATTGTTTGCCGTTTGTTGAATTTGCTTATAATCGTTGTAAACATTCTGTTACTCGTTTTACCCCTTTCGAGGTTGTATATGGGTTCAACCCCGATACGCCTTTTTATTTGGCTCCTTTGTCCGCAGGTATGCAGGCTAGCTTGGATGGTGGCGCAAAGGCTGCTATGGTAAAAGAGTTGCATGAGCATGCTCGGAAGAATGTGGAAAGCGCAACGGCTCGATACGTGAAGCAAGCAAATAAGGGCTGCAAGGAGGTTATCTTTGATCCAGGTGATTGGGTTTGGCTGCATTTTCGCAAAGATCTATTTCCCAAACAACGGAAATCCAAGTTACATCCTCGTGGTGATGGACCTTTTGAAGTGCTGGAGCGGATCAACAACAACGTCTACAAGATTGCTATTCCTGAAGATTGGGGCATCTCCAATTCGATTAATTTGGCGGATTTGATGCCCTTTGACAATCCTTACGATCTGAGGACAGATCCTTCGCAACCGGGAGGGAATGATAAGATCCCGAGTGAGGTTCCCGAGCCTTTGGCTCTGATGCAGCCGACTGATCATCTTGTGATTCGAGATGTCAAAAAGAAGAGAATGCGTGAGGCCTTGAATAATTTGGTCTTAGATATTTATTTGGAGCAAGAGCAGCCTAAGCCGGAAGAAGAACAGTCCATTAAATGCACCATTTATGCTATTGGGCTTGATGACAACAAAGATGAGCCTGGTTAAATTGCAAGAAAGTCTTTTAATTTATTTATTTATTCTGTCAATAAGGCTGGTCCATCTAGAGATGGCGCCATTATTAGGATTGTTGGGCTTGTTTTGCTATTTTTTATGATGGATTTTATTTAATAATTATCTTGTGGGCTTAGATGACACAAGAAAACACTAGAAAGACCTACCTGTGAGGCGCCTCTTTTATTTTCTAGGTTACTTAGGATTTTTACTAGTTTTCCTTCTCCCACATTGCTTAGGAGATTGGAAAGTTTTTTATTTGTAGCCTATATATAGGCATCCTACTATAATTATAAAGACACACATTATTATTGAAATTTCAGTTAAATATTTCTTTAAGTCGAGTCGTCTTAAAACAATCACTTGCAAGTGAGTATCTTCTTCGTCGTAGAGGATACACCCTTAAGAACGAATCAGTGTCGTGGGTGAGCGTTGTGTGTTCTTAGCCTCGATCCTAGGTCGGGGACTCTAGGACTATGTTTTCATAGCTCTCGATTGATCCCTTAGTTACTTCATGGGCACATATCACATCAACAGTAATTCCTCTGGTTTGCTCAATCGAGAGACATTCTTTTTTTTGCCTAATTATCTCCCGATTCCTGAGCTACAACATCGTTAAATATATGCATACAAAAGATTGGTTAACATCATTTTCTGGAATCACATCCTGTTGTTTCTATGAAAATTATTGGTGATAGCCTAGGGATTGGCTAACTACTATATGGAGTAATGATTCGCTCTTTTGTTTTTCTGTTTTTCTCTGATTGCTTAGTTGAGAAAATTTTAAGAATATTTTGGTTGCGTTGATTTTGTTGTGAACTTTTTTAGGTGATTTTGGACTTGCCAAAACTTTGAAAGCTGATGACTTGGCTTCTTCGGTATGTGTTTTTTCTTTCTTCGTTTTCAAGTTAATCTTACGGTATAAAAAGCTTCTTTTTATCCTTTGTAAGTAGGTAGTTGGAACTCCATATTACATTACGTGTGCCCTGAACTTCTTGCTGATATGCCATATGGTTTCAATTCTGATATTTGGTCACTTGGTAAGTAGTGTTACCTAATCATTTTCTGCCACAATAACTTTCATGCATCATAGATTATTATCGGTCTATTAGTGCAGATTTTACGGTGTTTTTTAGTCGTTGCTTTTCTCTTATGTCTTGTCAGGTTGCTGTATGTATGAAATGGCTGCTCATGGACCTGCATTCAAGGATTTTGTAAGATTTAGCGCTTTTAATCTATAACTTTGTCTATTTCTCATGATTCATACTAATTGTAATTACTGAAGATGATGGGATTAATTAATCTTTTACTAATGTGTGTATCTCTACTGTCAGTAGTTGTGCTTCGATTATGGATTCTTCTCTTTGACATTTTCTTGTTGGTTTCTGTATATGGAAATCTTAGAGAAATGAGGCCAGTATGAAAGGCCTTTTCATTGTCTACCCTTTTTCACGTACCCATGGAAGAAATGGGGGTGGTGATAGGAGCTGTCTTTAACAGATATTTTGAATGATATTTTTGTATTTTGATAAGTATATATCTAAATTTAGGGTACATGTACAGAAATAAACACTTTGATACGCGATGGCTTGGGTACTGGTGTGTGGATTTTTTGCTATTGCTGACATGGGATATTTATTTTGCATTTTTGTTTGCAGATATTCTCGCCTTTTGGAATTAGCTGCCAGGTATATTCAGTTTAATCTACTCCCATTGCATCATTTTTTAAATTTGTAAAAAAAAAGAATATTTATCTGCTAAGGTTCAAGTAAGTTGGGTATTTTGAAGACCCCTTTCTTGTGATGTTTGCAGGTGAATGTATCCATGTTACTTATCTGAACTAGACTGGATTAATCGGTTGGTGATGGTCCTGACGAAAATCTGCATATCACTCATCTGATGGTCCTGTGTAATAGAGATCTGCTACATATGAATCTCCTGTCCTCCTCCGCGTGCCCATCTATTCCATCAATACCAGGCAAGAAAATATATTGTCCCTACAGCCGCGAACAAGTTATAATCAGAAATCTTGAATGTTCCTATGGCTCTTTGCTTTGTCTTAAGTTCCCATTCCCCTCCACCGCCAAGAATAAGAACAATAATGTTTTTTTGTATCCCTTCGATTTCCAAACAAAATTTAAGGGCTTCAACTTTTGTTACGGAATATATTTTCCGAATATATGTATTTTAGGCAGTAAATATTGGGTCATATTCTTTATTTATGTCGGTAGCGATTCTAGTGATTTCGGGTGTGATTAGTGGCCCCAATTATGGTGTAAATTGTATATTTATGGTACCTTACTCTGAATGAAAGACATAGAAAAATCTGTCATGGTATCAGAGCCACAACTACACCACTAAACCCTCCTCCTCCGGCCAATTTTTTTTCCCAGCGTGATCAAAGCAGCACCAGCGTGCTTTCTTTGTCACAGCAATGGCGGAAACCGATGGCAAAATTGATCCGACATCACCCTATTACCTTGGCTCAGGTGATCAACCGGGCAATATAATTACCCACGTAATGCTGCGTGGTGATAACTACCTCGCGTGGTCAAGTGCGATTACCCTCGCTTTGAAATCACGCCGGAAATTCGTGTTCATTGATGGCACGATAACGAAACCGACGGATAAAACTAAATTGATTGACCAGGATACAGTCAATTCAATGATGGTTTCTTGGATTTTCAGGAGCATGGAGGCGAAACTTGCGGCTACGATTCCCTTCTTCGAGGAGGCTAAAGCGTTGTGGGATTACTTGGCCAAATGCTTCTGTGTCGCCAATGGCCCTCGACTTCAGCAACTTCGGGAAGCCATTATAGAATGTCGACAGAGCTCCGGCATGACGGTGGAAGACTACTATAACACCCTTATGGGGCTGTATGATGATTTGGCTCGTATAAAACCCTTGCATCATTGTTCTTGCGGCTTGTGCACATGTGGCGTTGTGGGAAAATTTGAACATGATCGTGAGGAAGAAAAGTTCCATCAGTTTTTGATTGGAATCAACGATGATTTATACGCAATCGTTCTCTCGAATCTTCTCTCGAGGGTACCAGCCCCCACCTTGGACGAGGCTTATCTTGCCTTTGCTCAGGAGGAACGCTCTCGGGGTATAGCTCGTGGAAAGGCTGAAAATGAGGTGGTTCATGCTCACGATTTCGCGTTGCAGGCTGCCTGGTCTCGAGATGTGGCTGATCGAACTGACAAATCGAAGCTGCATTGCTCCCATTGTACGCAGGCAGGCCATGAGGTGAGCACTTGCTTCAAGCTTCATGGCTATCCGGATTGGTGGGTGGATCGCAATCGAAAAGGGAAAAGAGCAGCATCTTTTTTGACTTCGACGCAGGCTGGAAAAGGCCAAGGAGCCGCTGTTCGAGCCAATGCGGTCCTCGGTAGCAGCCCGAATCAGCCCGCCCCCGCCGGCGAAACAACCGGTAGTTCGGGTTCTTCTCCTTTGGGTGATTTGAAGCCCGAACAGGTTCAGATCCTGTTGAACATGATTAATAATCGTCAACTTGATCAAATGATGGGTGAGTTCTCGAATTTATCTTGGATTATCGACACTGGGGCGTCTCACCATGTCACCGGCGATCTGTCATCTATGCTCAATATTGTTTCTATTGAACCTTGTCCAATTGGCTTTCCGGATGGACATCAGGCTGTGGCTACTAAGGCAGGCGATGTAGCACTGTCACACGGCATCACTCTCAGACATGTTTTTTTTGTTCCTACTTTGCTTTGCAATTTAATATCGGTGTCGCAGTTGATTGACGACTCTGATTGTTATGTTCGTTTCACTGACTCATTGTGTGCTATACAGGACCGTTGTTCAGGGGCCCTGATTGGAGCAGGTGAAAGGAAGGACGGACTCTATTATTTTTGGGGAATTCCAACAGTGTGGTGGTAATGGCCCCTGCTTTGTCTACTTTTGAGCTATGGCATCGTCGCTTGGGACATCCGTCTGATCGAGTTCTCAAGTTAGTTCCTGCAGTTAAAGTTGTTTTGGTATTTCTAAAAAATTGAATAAAGCTTGTGAGGTGTGTCCTCAAGCCAAACAAACACGTGATTGTTTTCCGTTAGTGATAATAAAGCCAGTCGAATTTTTGAACTTATACACTGTGATTTATGGGGTCCTTACAAGATACCTTCTTCGAGTGGGGCATATTATTTTTTAACGTTAGTGGACGATTTTTCTCGCGCGGTTTGGGTTTATTTGTTACACTCCAAAGTTGAAGTAACTTTACCCAATATACCACCCATTTCTGTTGCAATTTGTGAATATACCACCCAAGGCAAAAACAAACGATTTTGATTCGCAATTTTCGTTCATTTTTTTCATGAATGCGCACGATCTTAAGGTACACAAATCCCCTATTGGGTTCCCCCTTCCCAATTAGGGTTTAGTTTGGTTCCAAAAACACCTAAAACGCGAAAATGGGAGTGGTATATCGACAAGGTGAGTGGTATGCCAACAATTGGCTTTGTCAAGAGTGGTATATTGACAAAGCTCCCAGTAACTAAGGTTTTCTGTTCTTTTATTTCCATGGTAGAACGACAATTTGACACGAAAATTAAATTAATAAGAAGCGATAATGGAACCGAGTTTCGCAACATGTTAGATTACTTTGATGCGAATGGAATAATTTTCAAACATCTTGTGTTGGGACGCCTCAACAGAACGGGCGAGTGGAACGTAAACACCAACACGTCCTTAATGTTTCAAGGAAACTTACCGGTTACTTTCTGGGGCGAGTGTATTTTAGGCGCTGTGCATTTGATAAATCGTGCCCCTTCAGGATTGTTACAAAATAAAACGCCGTTTGAGATACTTTTTGGCAAGGAACCCGAGTTTGATCATCTCCGTGTTTTTGGTTGTCTATGTTTTGCTCACAACCAAAAATCCAAAGGAAATAAATTTTTTCTTTGCAACGTCGTAAGTGCGCTTTTATTGGATATCCTAACGACAAAAAGGGATGGAAATTATATGATCTTGCTATCGGTGAAATTTTTGTTTCTCGTGATGTCAAGTTCCATGAAATTGAATTTCCCTTTAATAACGAGGAACTTGGGCCGACCCATGTAGACTCTCCGGCCCCTAACACCCTTCCCCTAGTGGATGACGATTTCCTAGCTGAACTTGAATCTGTTTTGGATGAAAGCAATGTTGAACCGCATTTGAATGTGGACCCGGTTCCAGGTATGGAAGTGGAACATACCGATGCTCCGGCTCCTGAGGAGGTCACAACCGAACCTTTGGGTCATGGATTGCGCGATAAACGACCTCCGGAATGGCACAAACACTATGTTACACACACTGTTCGGGAATTGAGTCTGTCCTCGCCCTCATCCTCTCTAGCTGGTTCCTCAGGTACTCTTTATCCTATAGCACACTTTGTGAATTGTGATAATTTTTCTGCGCGACACCTTATATTTCTTGCCGCTATCACTATAGGTCTTGAGCCACGAACCTTTAATGAGGCGATGAAAGACGCGGGTTGGCGAGATGCCATGCATCAGGAGATTACTGCTCTTGAAAACAATGGCACCTGGGAAATGACAAACCTACCCCCTGGAAAGAAAGCGCTCGACTGCAAGTGGGTGTATAAAATCAAATATCGTGCCAATGGGGAAGTTGAACGCTTAAAGGCCCGGCTTGTTATTCTTGGTAATCATCAGATCGAAGGGATTGATTACGGCGAAACTTTTGCTCTTGTGGCTAAACATGGTCACGGTTCGGGTATTTCTGGCTATCGCAGCGGCAAAGAATTGGGAGTTGCATCAAATGGTTGTGCATAATGCATTTCTACATGGGGACTTGGACGAGGAGGTGTACATGAAATTGCCCCCTGGCTTTACGGTTAATCGGCCTGGACAGGTGTGTCGGTTGAAGAAGTCTTTGTATGGCTTGAAGCAGGCTCCTCGATGTTGGTTCACCAAGCTCACTGCATCTTTGAAACAATATGGATTTCGGCAGTCCTACTCGGATTACTCTCTGTTCACCCTTACGCAAGGCCATGTGCAACTCAATGTCCTTGTTTATGTCGACGATTTGATCATCTCGGGTAATTACGCTTCCGTTCTTGCCTCGTTTAAACGGTATTTGAGTGCATGCTTCCATACGAAAGATCTCGGTCCATTGAAATATTTTCTCGGCATCGAGGTGGCCCGTAGCCCGGAAGGCATTTTCTTTTGTCAGCGTAAATACACACTCGATATTTTCGCCGAAATCGGTGTTTTGGATGCTAAGCCAGCGGACTTTCCTATTTAGCAGAATCACACTCTCGCTCTTGCTGATGGCCATTTACTTGACGACTCCGGGCGTTATCGACGTCTTGTTGGTCGTCTAATCTACCAATCATTCACGCGGCCTGACTTGGCTTACACCGTCCATATTCTGGCTCAGTTTATGCAGAATCCCCGTCAAGAACATTGGGATAACGCTCTCCGGACCGTGCGTTATTTGAAGAAGTGTCCGGGCCAAGGCATTTTACTCCGCGGTGATTGTGATCTCTCTTTGTTCGGGTGGTGCGATTCGGATTGGGCCAGTTGCCCCTTGTCCGGCGCTCTTTGACCGGTTGGATTGTGTTTCTTAGGACTTCACCAGTCTCTTGGAAGACCAAGAAGCAACATACTGTTTCCCGTTCGTCTGCCGAAGCAGAGTATCGATCGATGGCAGCACTTATTTCCGAACTGAAATGGTTGAAAGCTTTACTTGCTAGCTTAGGGGTGGATCATCCTCGTGTGATGGACTTATTCTGTGATAGTCAATCTGCCCTTCACATTGCACAAAATCCGGTCTCCCACGAACGAACGAAACACATCGAAGTTGACTGCCACTATGTTCGAGATGCAGTGCAAGATGGCATGATTCTTCCCCGTCACGTGTCCACCACTGAGCAGTTGACTGATATTTTTACCAAGGCATTAGGCAAACGACAATTTTCTTACTTACTTAGCAAGTTGGGCATTTGTGACCTGCATGCTCCAACTTGAGGGGGGTGTTACGGAATATATTTTCCGAATATATGTATTTTAGGCAGTAAATATTGGGTCATATTCTTTATTTATGTCGATAGTGATTCTAGTGATTTCGGGCGTGATTAGTGGCCCCAGTTACGGTGTAAATTGTATATTTATAGTACTTTACTCTGAATGAAAGACACAAAATTTCCCAAATCTTGTCAACTTTCCACCAAACACCTACATATATTGCAAGTGAAATTACTACAAGGCTCAATCATTTCTATTTCTTTTTTAGTCTTATACAAGAAAAACCGGCTTCATTCTTCTTCTTCCCTTTTGTCTAGATTAGCAATGATTTTATTCATGTGAAAAGCAAGAAAGTGTTCAAGATGAAATCTCGCAGACACGATGCACACATTCAGAGTCAAACACTTGCAATCGAAAGAACTATTGTCCACAAATAGTTCTTTCCTCATTATTATCTCCCAACCAGACTTCCTTACGAGAGGTGGCAATTCAACATCATCACGCTCTATATTGTCCACAAACAACAATCCCCAATCGGTACAATAGGTCTCAAGTTGTTGCACGTTATATTCGATGAAGAGTAATGATACTAACTCAATCGTTCAGTCACAACACCTGAAACAATCTACATTTGCACCATTGAGTATATGGTCTACATTATTATCAATAGTATAAATGCATGTTGTGTTATTTATTATGACTGAACAATTATGCCGTATCATTACTCTTTGATGAAATCTTTAGGGGTGTGTGTGTGTGTTTTTTTATATTTTATATATTTTTTTTTTTAAATTTACGTAACAACAACTATGGTCCCCTAATCTATACCCTAAAAACTTAATTACCTGTATACTTTAACTTTTGTTTCAAAATTTAGTATACCCTGATTCAGATGCACAAATCGAGAAATGGTCCAGAAAAAAATTAGTATCTTAGTTTTTTCAAATAATGTTTTTGATGAAGATATTAGCAAATAATATAACACAATTATCGTTAGTTACCGCTGAAGCTGGTCAGGAGAAGAAACAAGGGTTACAAATTGAGGCAAAATTTGTTCGAAAAGCTTTCACAATTACCTTCATGAAAATGAAGCTTTTCGATGGTGAATGCGCTGGTGCCTATTGCGATGATGATGGTGACTGCGACGATGCCGGTTCATTTGACTGCACATGCAGATCCAATAACTGCAAATTCAGATTGGATTGACTGTCACAGGCTTTCGATCGATCAATGCTGCAACACATTTTTATCCTCTTAATTAGGGTTAGATTAAATAATAATTAATAATGCAACCGTATGTTATGATACTGATTATGATACAAATAAGGTGAAAAGGGAGAAAATAAAATAATATTTTCCACACATTAATCGGTCATTAGTCCACATGGCCGTTGCCGATATTTTTTTTTTAACAACAAGAAATTTTATTTATAAAAATCTAGCAAGACGCTAGATAACAAAAGGTTCAAATTACAAAAAAAAATATCCAAGCCGTAGAAAATGCCAATTCACCAAACTAAAAAACAAACAAGACAAACTCAACAACTCCAAGCCGAACAAACAACGATTCAATATCCAACTAGTAACTTTCAAAAAAAATATATATCCAACTAGTCATTACTGTTGCTCAAAGAAAGATGATTGTTGGTGATTTAAATATAACCATGTCCATTAGTGTAATTAAGGGTTTGGTACAAAGATGGGTGAACTCGGAACACTCTATTGTGGGTTTGGAGGTGCGGAGTGCACGCTCATATAAGTGTTTACGAGTTTACGGATGTAAATGATCAAGTAGAGTTCGTAAAACAAACTTAAAAGACATGGGAAATTCGTTTTTGAAAAACAGTGTCACATGCGGCCGCCTGTGACCATAGGCGCCCGCCTGTGGAGATTTTTTCAGGCAAAATTTGAACAGGTTCAAATTCAATTTTCAGGACTTCACAGGCACCCTTTTAGATTTAAATAAGCGCCACTTTGTGGCCCGAAAATGTGAATTGGTGTGTCTTTTCCTGATTTTTCAGCAGTTTTCTCTTCATAACACCTTTACACAAAGGTGTCTCTTAAACAAAACGTTTTAACCAACAAATACTGATCCTAGAAGGTATAAAAACTGGTCTTACATGTTTTAAAACATACTTTTGAAAATATACAATACTTGATCATTTGAGAGAATACATTGAAAACACTTTCAAGTGTTCTTCATCTTTGTGTGTCAAAACATCCTACAAAACTCCAATTGTATACTTTTCTTTTGGTGCCAAAAAGAAAAAGGCTAACGTAGTCTTATCTCACAAAGGTATTCGTGCAACCCGGGGCATTGAATAAGGGTCGAATAACTTTTGTAGGAAAGTGTTCCAACACGATTCTACGTAATATCAAGTTCTAATTTCCTGCGATATAGTTTGACATTGTTGTTTGCATTCCCTTACAAGCATTTTATACAACAATCTACAAAAGTTATTTTAGTAAATTCTACAATGTCAAGTGTTAAGGAGATGACTACAAACTTTGGAAAGTTGGAAAAGTTTGAAGGTGTCAACTTTAGAAGATGGCAAAGGAAGATGCATTTTCTACTAACAACATTGAAAGTGGTGTATGTGTTGAGTACACCGATGCCCGAAGTGATGGATGACGGACCATTGGAGGAACTGAGGAAGAAGAACAAATGGGAGAATGATGACTACATCTGTAGAGGCCACATTCTAAACGGTATGTCTGATTCATTGTTTGACATTTATCAAAATGTTGAGTCTGCAAAAGAACTTTGGGATTCACTAGAGTCTAAATACTTGGATGAAGATGCCTCTAGTAAAAAGTTCTTGGTTGGTAATTTCATGAAATATAACATGGTAGATTCAAGGTCGGTAATGGAACAGTATAATGAATTACTACGCATTTTGGGTCAGTTTGTACAACATAAAATGGAAATGGATGAGTCTTTTTCGGTGTCAAGCATTATAGATAAATTACCACCGTCATGGAAAGATTTTAAGCACATGTTAAAACACAAAAAGGAAGAATTATCTCTGGTAGAACTTGATAGTCACTTGCATATAGAGGAATCTCTAAGGGCGCAAGAGGGCGGTAAAACCAAGGGTAAAGAGGTAATGGATTCAACCTCTATCAATATGATGAAAACCGGGGAATGTTCGTATAAGAACAAAGGAAAAGAAAAGAAAAAATCTTCCAAAAACAATGGCAAAGATACCAACAAAATACCAAAAGGTGCTTGTTGGACTTGCGGGAAAACTGGACATTTCAGGGCGGATTGTCGAGTAAGGAAGAACCAGAAAGGATCAAACAACAGTTCGGGGCAAGGGTCTAAGGACCAAGGTGCTCCTAAACATCAAGGTCAGAATGTTACTTGTGGATTTAATTCCAACATGAATTATGTACCACTAATTTCCGAGGCATTTTATATGCAGGATGATGATGTTGCTTGTTGGATTGACTCGGGTGCAACGAGACACGTTTACAAGGATCGATGCTGGTTTAAAAACTATGAACCGGTGAACCATGGATCCATGCTACTTACGGGAAACGAGTCAAGGGCTGCCATAGTTGGAATATGAACTGTTGTTTTATGTTTTAGTTCTGGAAAATGTATTAATTTAAAACATGTTTTACATGCTCCGCGTATACGGAAAGACTTGGTATCTGGTAGTTTATTATGTAAAGAAGGCTATAAATAAGTTTATGACTCGGACAAGTACATTTTAAGTAAGTGTGGTGTATTTATTGGATTTGGTTACTTATGTAATGACATGTTTATGTTAAATATTCAGCATGATGTTGTTAATAATGTTATCACAAATCATGATGTTAATAGTTCTGTTTTGTGGCATGCTCGGTTGGGACATGTTCATTATAAGCGTATGTTGATAATGTCTAAAAATGAGTTAATTCCATCTTTTGACATGAATATGAATAAGTGTAATACTTGTATGTTAAATAAAATTGTGAGACAACCTTTTCATAGTGTTGAAAGGTCATCTTCCGTATTAGAACTTATTCATAGTGATGTATGTGATTTCTGTGCTACGCCTTCTTTTGGTAATAAAAGATATGTAGTGACATTTATAGATGATTGCACTCGGTTTTGTTATGTATTTTTACTTCATTCTAAAGACGAGGCAATAGATAAATTTAAAATCTATAAAAATGAGGTAGAATTACAATTAACCTCTAAAATAAAAAGGTTTCGTACCGATCGAGGTGGTGAATATTTTGATCCAACCTTTTTCGGGTCATGTGGTATAATACATGAGGTTACAGCGCCATATACGCCACAACAAAATGGCATAGCAGAAAGGAAAAACCGCACTCTTAAAGAGATGGTTAATTCTATGCTATCTTACTCTAGTTTGAGTGAGGGATTTTGGGGGGAAGCCATGTTAACGGCTTGTTATTTGTTGAATAGAATTCCTAATAAAATGAATCCTATTACCCCATATGAATTATGGTTTAAAAAGAAGCCAAACTTGAATTATCTACGAGTTTGGGGTTGTAGAAATTGTTATGTAAGACTTACCGTGCCTAAGATTAAAACCTTGGGTGAAAGAGGCATCGATTGTATATTTATTGGATATGCTTTGCATTCCAAAGCTTATAGGTTCTATGTTATAGAGCCTAATGATTCAGTTGCTGTTCATTCTGTGATTGAGTCAAGGGATGCCATCTTTGATGAACATCGGTTTAATTCTATATCGAGGCTGAAAGATATCACTCCTACTATTGTTGGAGTCGAGAACAACAATGGTGTTGATTCTCAAGATGAGCCTTTAGAGCTTCGTAGAAGCAAAAGGTATAGGAAATCAAAGTCTTTTGGACCCGACTATCAAACTTATTTGGTGGAAGGAACAAGAGATGAAGTAGGATTTCAATATTCATATTGTTATAATATTGATGAGGATCCTAAGACTTTTAAGGAGGCTATGAAGTCTCGAGACGTGTCATTTTGGAAAGAAGCCATCAATGATGAGATGGATTCCATAATGGGAAACAACATGTGGATCCTTACGGATCTTCCCGTGGTTGTAAACCTTTGGGTTGCAAGTGGATATTTAAAAGAAAGATGAAAGTTGATGGTATCACGACGGGCATAAAGCAGTTGGTAATTCAAGGCTTTAGGCAAAAGGAAGGTATTGATTATTTTGATACCTATGCACCGGTTGCTAGAATCTCCACAATTAGATTGTTGATTGCCTTAGCAGCTATTAACAATCTGGTAATCCATCAAATGGATGTTAAAACAACTTTCTTAAGGCTCAATTTTGAATGACTTGTGGAATGAATTTCCGGGAGCTAAAACTATTATTGGAAACTACTAAGATAGTAATTGATGTTAGGCTTTTGAATCACTAGATTCCGATATCGGGTGAATGAGAAATTAATGCCTAAAGGTAGAGTAATTTATGTGGGTGTTAAAATGGAAGTGTGTTCCATTTGTCCCACATAGGTATTGAAATTAAAGTTGCTCACTATATAAGTGGGAGAGTTTCTTAGAATGGCAAGCCCCAAGGGGCAAGAGAATTTTGTGAAGGAGGGAGGACTTAGTGTTAGGTTTTATGCCCGAAAGACAATTTGTAATTGTTTTATTTAAATAAATGACAGAATTTATTTCATCTTATTTATTCGCATTTATTGCCAATATGTATACACTACAGAAAACCCTAAGTATATTGATTATGTAATCACAACTCAGTGTATGGCTATACACACGAGGATTGAGTTTGTGAAATATACTTAAAATTAACTTAGTCCGTAGCGTTTATTAATCGGAGTACGGGTCTCTAGATTAATTTGCTAACACTACTAAAAAAATACCTTTTTGCTACACTTTTGTTTGCCACGCTCCAGCGAAAAAGCGCCTCCAAAAGTTACATTTTGCGTCACTGTTTACGAGCGACGCAAAAGGTACCTTTACTGTAATTTTTTTGATAAAACAGTGACGCGAAAACTACTTTTTTGCGACGCTCATAAAAGGTGACGCTACAGGTTCATTTTTTGCGGCGCTTATTTTATGGCGTGGCAAGCTATAGTGTAGCAAAAAGGTATTTTTTTGTAGTGTAATAATGCGCCCGAAACACTTTACGGTGTGGCGCCTTATCCGGACTGTCGGTAATAGGGTACTAGTGGGGCATTTATATATGATGATAATCATATAGAAATTTGGACCGATTTGATTTGAGTTCTCGATATAATTCCGTGATCGAGAAGTCTTATCGAATCACAAGATGATCATATATGGATTAATCAATCTGAGGTGATCACTGAGACAAGCGCTTAGACTAGGGTAGGGTTTGATGTGTTAGTAAGGATCACTTCGTAGTATGTGGTCCAACACTTCTCGTTGGCTCTATTCTGGGATAAGTGAGTAGTCTGTGCTATCACAGATATGGAATCCATTCCTTCCCTCGGGAAGTAGACAGACAGTTCCCTTATTTGTTGACCCTAGAAACTGATCGATGGGCCCAGTTCATACTGTATTAGTGGTGAACTAATTGATCACTAGGGGGTTAATGGTAAATAAGGATAATAGGTTTCGAGAAGGGTTTACGGAAATATCCCGATCGAAGTGAGCGATCATGGAGGATTTATCCGTATGTAATGATTATATCGGTGGGCGATTTCGACTCATAAATTGAGTGTAAGTTATCTATATTCGATAGAGTTCAATTTCGGGTTTATGGTGGTGTAATCCCGAATTAATAGGTTGGATATAATTATTCATCGGATTTAATAATTTTATCTAATTTATTTATTGTAGCTACCGAATATGGGTCCATGGTCCCCGACGTGGCTCACAATATAGCATATTGGTTTCTCGTCGTTGCACCTCAATTATAATTAAATAGTGGATTGGGCTATTTAATTGATATGTGGATTAATTGTTTAGTTAGACTAAATAATTAAATACACGGAAAAGACATTTTTCAAGTGACTCGGCCCGAATTAGTGCGTTGACCTAATTTTGGTCAAATATAGAAAATAGGTGCGTGACCTTATTTTGAGAGAGAAGGTGCGCATGCATATTGTGATTTATTATTTAATTATTAAGAAAGTAGTTTTCTTGGATAATTATTTAATATGTGATTTATCTTTTATTTGTTAAATGATAATTCATGGAATATTAGATAATAATATAGTTTATCCTAATTTGTTTGGGATAATTATTTTATTTATCTTTTATTTGGAAAAGGATTAATGTAATAATTATCTCTTAATTATTTAATCCTTGGGCTTAAGTTTTACTCTCACTATATAAAGAGAGTTCTCCTGCCTTTGACAATCACTATTCACGTCACTATTCACAAGAGAAATTGGCTGAAAATTTCGGCCTCTATTCTTAGGGTTGAGTTGGAAAAATCTTTGGGATTTTTCCGTAGCATATCAAGGAGGTCCGGCGGCGGGAAACACCATCCACTTGGTGTTGCTGGGAGACACACGTTGGAAGACGGTGGCTGCTCAATCTCGTGTTCAAGGAGCTTTTTGTTCTTGGAGTTAAGCACCATAAAAAGGTAGGCTCCTAAACCCCCTTGTAGATTTAGATCTTTAATTTATGTTCTTTGTTTCGTTTAGATCTAGATCTGATGCATTCCGCTGCGTAATCGGGTCAATCTATGATTGATCCGACGATATTACATCTAACAAGTGGTATCAGAGCCTTTGATCTAACGATCAAAGAATATGAGTTTTAGATCTAGGAGTGGAAAAACATGTTTTAGGTGTTTTATTTCGTTTTTTTTTGGTTAAATTCGAAATTTATTCATGTTGTATGCTTGTGAATGTTGTGGTTGAAGAGATGGATTGGGGTTGGTATTATTTACCCGTAGATCTATTTTGTAGCTCCTTTGTTTAGTAACAATTGAGCATAGGAATTGTATTTTTTTTTTATGTCAATTTCGAAATTCAATGTAAAAGTAGCATCTTTTATTGTAATTTTGTTATTCCGGGCTCGAAAAGATGAAGATCTTGCTGAAAAGATGAAGATCGAGGCGAAACTCAAGGTATGAACGAGGAGAAACGGTTTAAATTTTTTTTTAAAAACTGCTACAGGACTTTCTGCGACGCTGAAAAGCGTCGCTATAAGTCCAGTTTATAAGATTGCATGCGGCTAGGGTATAAAGCATGCGGCTGTGTCACAAAAAATTTTTTGTAACCTAATTTTTTTTATATAAAAGGCTGCTGTATGGCAAAATAAAAAAATAAAAAAAAAAAAAAAAAAAAAAAATTCATTTTTCTGTTATTTTTTTTTGTAACAGCCGAAAGGAAAAAAAAAAAAAAAAAAAAAAAAAAATTTTTTTGGCAGCCGCATGTAATAACACAAAAAAAAAAAAAAAAAGTTTTTGATTAATTATAATAAATTGGTTTTATTTAATTAAAAAAAAAAAGGCCTTTCTCCTCTCGGGTGTTAAGTGGTTCGTGATCCGGTTCGAGTTCAAGATTTGAAGATCAAGACTCAAGACATAGATTAAGTTTTATTTTTCCTTAAAAATAGTTAGTCGTCGGGTACCAACGGTCCATCTCAAGTGTTTACTTTTAGGTATAATTTTGTGTTTGATCAAGATTACGTGCTTAAAACCGGAAAATTGCCATGACTTGCATCTTCATGATTCCACTCCAATGCATACATGTAGCTAGTTTATTTGAATAAATTAGGCATGTATAACTCGAATAATTAGTATGAATGCTTATTAATTTAATATGTGGTAGTTAAATAATAAGTAGCTAATTATAAAAACCGAGGACCCGGGTTTATGTCAATCGTTTACGATTTTAGTGATGGATTCTCGGTGAATCCCACTTGGATAAATCGTTGAGCTTTTTCGGTGATGGCTTCTCAGTGAACCCACCTTAAACTAAAATGAGATTACGCTTTGGGTGACAATTTAGAAATCGGAGAATCTTAGTACATGGGTTCGGAAATGGTCTAACCATGGTTGGGCGAGTTCAACCGAGCTTCGGCTCAATCGACTCCCCTCCACGTGTGATGTACGTTACAGCAGTTCGATAGGACTTAGCATAGCCGATAAGCCTTCGGGCTAAACGGGGCTTCTCCTGCCGGATTGGCCTGAACTGTCACATATGTTCCAACGAATAAGACGGCGTAGGCTTGCTTACATAACCGACCCTATTCGGAGTACTTTGATTTATTGTTTCTTATTGTCAAGGCCAAAACCGTAATTAGTAAACCCACCACTTTTTCAAAATATTGAGTGGGAGCGGGGAAGGCGACAGCCAACCCCACGGCCTCTACTATAGATGCAAGCACGTGAGAGAATGGTGACACCTCGTGCCGCTTTGATTTCGGCCCCCTTCGGATGGTGTTCACCGCTATCAAAATTCAAGGCTTGGTCTCCGAAAGGATAGGATATCGGGTACTCGCCGGGTCACTGACCTGCCCCTCGTAGGCATACTCGGGGCGTACTCTGAGATCTGATATAGTAGGTCACACTCTTTGTGGATATTTTCAAATATCTAGGCTAGAAAAGGAAGGTAATCAATGATTAAATGTCCGGGATGTCGATTCCGTGAGATGTTCGATTCTCGAAGCTTAATCATTGAGAGACATTGTCTCGATTTAACCGTCATAATCTCGATATCGACCCTCTCGGACAGTACTATACGAGGTTAAATCCTTGGAATGGTAGGATAGACTTCTTGTAGTTTATTATTCCTAAAACAATATATAGTAGTGTATATTTGATTAAGTTTACATCATTTTATTTACAAAGAACATGTCTTCGCAAATTCAAACTTTCTTGAATGATAAGCTTAATGGCGACAATTTTACTAAGTGGAAAAGTAACGTAAACGTGGTGCTCGTATTTGAGAATGCACGTTTGTTTTGATGAGGATTGCCCTGTTCTTCCCCCCTCAAAATCCGCTTAAACGCATTTCGACCAACATCAAAAATGGCAAGAGGCGAATAATAAGGCAAGAGGCATCTTCTTAGCCTCGATGTCGGATGTCATTCGGAGCAAGATTGAGGTTTTAATCTCGCACGAGAAATCTTGCGACATTTAACCACCATGTTTGGCAAACCGTCTGATCAAGCAAGACACGAGGCCGTGAGGAAGGTCACAATGCCAAGATGAGGCGGGTCGGTCGGTTCTTGGGTCATGTGATGAACATGATTAGTTACTTTACCGATCAAACAACTCATGGTGCGATTATAGACGATGCTACCCAAGTGTCGGTGATTCTCGAATCTCGACATCCGATTTCCTGACGTTCGGGACCGGTACGTCATGTCTAAGGCTCACCTTTCCATGACGAGTTGATCAACGAACTTCAAGTCTATGAGGTCTTTCTACGAAAGATAAAACCCTGAACCAGAAAAGAAGGCTGAGGCCAATGTGGTCGTAGCCAAGGCGTCTAAGTCAAACCAAAGAGGTAAACAAAAGAATAAGAAACAAAGCTGCGCGGTGCCTAAACCTATGAAGAAGAAGGCTAAGCCGAATACACCATCCAAGCCCAAGGGCAAGTGTCATTCTTTATGCAATGAGATAGGGCACTGGCGTCGTCACTGCCCCGTATATCTCAAAGATGTAAAGGATGGGAAGGTTAAGGCTAGCAATGGGAAAGATAAGAAAGGTAATCCTGAATTACTTGTCTTGGAATCTTTCAATGTAGCTAAAGATGTATCAATTTGGATACTGGATACTGGAGCTACTAACCATGTATGTTCTTCTTTGCATATCCTTAGTTCGTATGAGGAGCTAGAGGAAGGAGCTCAAGTTATGAGAGTCGGCACCGGGGCGTTAGTTTCAGCAAAAGCAGTGGGAGCTGTGGTTTTACATTTTGGAAATAAAGTTTTACATTTAGACAATGTTTATTTCATTCCAAATTTTCGTAGAAATTTAATTTCATGATCGCTTTGAAAGACCAGGTTGTACTCTGTTTCTTTTATGAATAATGCGTTTACTATTTCAAAGAATGGTTTTACTTTGTGTACTCTGTATTAGAAAACGGATTGTATTTCATTAAACCCACGCAAGCCTGTTAAATCTTGAAATGTTTAAAGTAGCACATCAAAAATCGCTAAAAGCGCGAAAATTTCTCATAAAGAAGATAGTACATATCTTTGGCACCTTAGGCTAGAGTCACATTTCCTTGGAAAGAATCAAACGATCGCTAAGGGTGATTCCTTAAAAGAGTTATCTGTTGACTCGTTGCCCGTCTGCGAATCTTGCCTGGAGGAAAAATGACTAAGCGTCCTTTCTCGTCAAAGGGAATAGGGCCAAAGAACCTCTAGAGTTAGTACATTCGGACCTTTGTGGTCCGATGAATGTGCAAGCTAGAGGCGGATTCGAGTATTTTGTTACTTTCATCGGCGACTACTCGAGGGTTCGGATATGTTTATCTCACGTGCATCGAAAATCCGAGGCTTTTGGTAAGTTTAAGGAATTTCAAGCGGTAGCCGAAAAGCGATTAGGCAAGTCCTTGAAATGCCTTCGCTCGATCGCGGAGGAGAGTACTTAGATCATGAGTTCATCGACTACCTACTTGAACATGGGATCTGCATCCCAACGTTCTGCGCTTAGACACACCAAAGAAAATGGAGTTCTTTGAAAGGAGAAATAGAACATTGATTGACATGGTCGGATCAATGATGAGCTACGCCTCGCTACCGATATCCTTTTGGGGATATGCTCTAGAAGCGGCCGTGTATACATCTTGAATGTAGTACCGTCAAAGTCATCACAAAGACACCTTATGAATTGTGGAGGGGCGGCGGAAGGCTAAATCACTTCGCATTTGGGGATGTCCTCGCACGTGTCTTTGGTAGACAAGACTAATAAACTACAAAAGCGTCACGAAGGTATGTCATGCTTGTTGGTTACCCCAAGGAACACGTGGAGGTCTGCTTTTACGATCCGGAAGATAACAAGGTAATAGTATCCACTAACGCCACGTTTACGGAGGATCGATATATGACGAGACTTCAAGCCTCAAGTAAAGTCGTACTTGAGGAGTTACTTTACGGCGAGTCGGACCACAAGTGCCACCTAGTGTCACACCGTAGGCAACACTATGAATGCAACAGTCAACCCTAATCCTAATCCACCCAGACGTACTGAGAGAGTGGTTCAGCCACCAAATCGGTATGGACAATCAGAGGCGAACGTAGCCATCTCGATGGTGTGGAAGATGATCCAGTGTCCTTTCGCAAGGCCATGGAGGATCGTGACAAGGATCTATGGGTTGACGCGATGAATCAAGAGATAGAGTCTATGTACTCTAACTCAATGCTGAAACTTGTAGATTGCCCGAAGGAAGTAAAACCCATAGGGAGCAAGTGGCTCTACAAGAGGAAGCGAGAGTTGATGGTAAGGTGCAAACCTTTAAAGCACGGCTTGTAGCTAAGGGCTACACACGAGAGAGAGGTATAGACTACGAAGAGACCTTCTCCCGGTGGCCATGCTTAAATCCATCCGGATCCTCCTTTCTATTCTTTGCATGCCTAGATTATGAAATCGGCAAATGGATGTCAAGGCAGCGTTTCTTAACGGCTTTCTCGACGAGGAAATCTATATCAACAACCGGAAGGATACATCGAGGAAGGCCAAGAGCACAAAGTGTGCAAGTTCTTTGAGATCCATTTATGGGTTGAAACAAGCATCTCGGTCTTGGTATCATAGATTTGATGACACCATTAAGTCATATGATTTCAAACAAAATCCTGATGAACCTTGTGTATACAAGAAAGTCATTAAGGATAAGGTTGCGTTTCTAGTGTTGTACGTAGATGACATTCTCCTGATTGGAAACGATAAGGGGATGTTGTCGGACGTTAAAATTTGGTTGGCCAGCCAATTCCAAATGAAAGATTTGGGAGAGGCGAATTATGTTCTCGGGATCCAATTAATACGGGATCGTAAGAACAAGATGTTAGCTCTTTCACAAGCCACTTACATTGATAAGGTGATGGCTAGATATAGCATGACGGACGCAAAGAAGGGTTACCTACCAACCCGTCACGGCATCCATCTCTCTAAGACTCAGAGTCCTCAGACTCCTGAGGAAACAGAGGCTATGCAAAGAGTGCCTTATGCTTGGGTGTAGGTAGTCTAATGTACGCTATCTTTGTGCACTAGACCTGACATCTGTTATGGCGTTGGACTCGTCAGTCGTTATCAGTCGAATCCAGGCAATGAGCATTGGATTGCAGTAAAGAACCTCTTAAAGTACTTGAAGAGGACTAGGAATTATATGCTGGTATATTCGGGTGCAAACCTGGATGTACAGGGGTACACTGACTCGACTTCCAAGTCAGATAGAGATGATTTCAAATCTACCTCAGGCTCAGTGTTTACCATTGGTGGTGGTGCAGTCATTTGGAGAAGCGTCAAGCAATCCAAAGACGGTGATTCTACTATGGAAGGCGAATACATAGCGGCCTCTGAGGCAGCTAAGGAAGCAGTTTGGCTCAGAAAGTTCCTGAGTGGTTTAGGGGTCTCTCCAAATCACAACGATCCGATCACTCTCTATTGTGACAACAATGGGGCTGTATCAAATTCGAAGGAACCCCGTAGTCACCGCAAGTCGAAGCATATCGAGCGAAAGTACCATTTAATCAGAGAGATAGTCCAAAGAGGTGACATTTCCGTCAAGAAAATCGCCTCTGTGACAACCTGTTGATCCTTTCACTGAAGACATTGCCGTTAGAAGTCTTCAACCGGCATTTGGAAACTATTGGTATTAGGGACATGACTTATTTGCTTTAGAGCAAGTGGGAGTTGTATTCTTTGTAATATAGATATAGGGTGTGCTCTAAAACAATTAATCCACTTGCCTTTCGTGCAAGTGGGAGATTGTTAGGTTTTATGCCCGAAAGACAATTTGTAATTGTTTTATTTAAATAAATGATGAATTTATTTCATCTTATTTATTCGCATTTATTGCCAATATGTATACACTTCTGAAAACCCTAAGTATATTGATTATGTAATCACAACTCAGTGTATGGCTATACACACGAGGATTGAGTTTGTGAAATATACTTAAAATTAACTTAGTCCGTAGCGTTTATTAATCGGAGTACGGGTCTCTAGATTAATTTGCTAATAATGCGCCCAGAACACTTTACGGTGTGGCAGTCTTATCCGGACTGTCGGTAATAGGGTACCTAGTGGGGCATTTATATATGATGATAATCATATAGGGCTGGACCGATTTGATTTGAGTTCTTGATATAATTCCGTGATCGAGAAGTCTTATCGAATCACAAGATGATCATATATGGATTAATCAAATCTGAGGTGATCACAGACAACTGCTTAGACTAGGGTAGGGTTTGATGTGTTAGTAAGGATCACTTCGTAGTATGTGGTCCAACACTTCTCGTTGGCTCTATTCTGGGATAAGTGAGTAGTCTGTGCTATCACAGATATGGAATCCATTCTTTCCCTCGGGAAGTAGACAGACAGTTCCCTTATTTGTTGACCCTAAAAGCGATCGATGGGCCCATTCATATCGTATTAGTGGTGAACTAATTGATCACTAGGGGGTTAATGGTAAATAAGGATAATAGGTTTCGAGAAGGGTTTACGGAAATATCCCGAATCGAAGTGAACAGTCTATGGAGGATTTATCCGTATGTAATGATTATATCAGTGGACGATTTCGACTCATAAATTGAGTGTAAGTTATCTATATTCGATAGAGTTCAATTTCGGGTTTATGGTGGTGTAATCCCGGAATTAATAGGTTGGATATAATTATTCTGTCTGACGAATAATTTTATCTAATTTATTGTAGCTACTGAATATGGGTCCATGGTCCCCGACGTGGCTCCTAATATAGCATATTGGTTTCTCGTCGTTGCACCTCAATTATAATTAAATAGTGGATTGGGCTATTTAATTGATATGTGGATTAATTGTTTAGTTAGACTAAATAATTAAATACACGGAAAAGACATTTTTCGTGGACTCGGCCCGAATTGGTGCGTTGACCTAATTTTGGTCAAATATAGAAAATAGGTGCGTGACCTTATTTTGAGAGAAAGGTGCGCATGCATATTGTGATTTATTATTTAATTATTAAGAAATTAGTTTTCTTGGATAATTATTTAATATGTGATTTATCTTTTATTTGTTAAATGATAATTCATGGAATATTAGATAATAATATAGTTTATCCTAATTTGTTTGGGATAATTATTTTATTTATCTTTTATTTGGAAAAGGATTAATGTAATAATTATCTCTTAATTATTTAATCCTTGGGCTTAAGTTTTACTCTCCTATATAAAGAGAGTTCTCCCAAGCCTTTTGACAATCACTATTCACGTCACTATTCACAAGAGAAATTGGCTGAAAATTTCGGCCTCTATTCTTAGGGTTCGAGTTGGAAAAATCTTCGGGATTTTTCCGGTAGCATATCAAGGAGGTCCGGGCGGCGGGAAACACCATCCACTTGGTGTTCTTTGGGAGACACACGTTGGAAGACGGTGGTGCTCAATCTCGTGTTCAAGGAGCTTTTTGTTCTTGGAGTTAAGCACCATAAAAGGTAGGCTCCTAAACCCCTTGTAGATTTAGATCTTTAATTTATGTTCTTTGTTTCGTTTTAGATCTAGATCGATGCATTCCGGCTAACGTGAATCGGGTCAATCTATGATTGATCCGACGATATTACATCTAACACTTAGATGCTTGTTGGTTCACACGCGCGTGCGCCGCCGCCGCCGTCCGGCCGGCCGGCTCGCCTCGGCTCGGGCTTTGGGCTTGGCTTGGCCCAATATTAATTTTTGGACCAGCTCAACGAAAATAATTATACAATTCTGAAAAAATGCCAACAGAAGCAAGGCACCAGTTCAGAAATATGGCATCAGTTCGAAACAGAAACAGAAAACTTCCTCCCACTGCCAATTCTCAACAGAAGCAACTTTTCCGCTGCGAATTTTAGAACAGAAGTATCCTTTCTGTGATGCGAAATTCTGAACAGATGTTTCTGTTCATTGCCTCTATTCTCTACCTATATAAACAATACAATCCTGAATGAAAAAGACACAACATTAATCATACCATTACTCTGCAAAAACAAACACTCAAACACTTGCATTGTCAGAGATAATCCAAGGCTCATCAATTCGTTGCTTTCCTCATTCTAGTGCAAGAACCCGGAAAAGTAGACTGTTGTATCTTGGGAGATGTATTGCTATAAACCGTGTGCACCATAGGCGGGGCAATTATGTCTTAAGGACAGAGTTCTAAACTCGCCTCAGTCACAATAAGTTTTCGAGTTTACATTTTGCTTTATGCATTTTAGTTGCTATATGTTGCATACTATGAATATACATTCTTCATGATATGAATATATGAATATACATTCTTCATGTTATGTGTTCATATTTTACATTTATGTTTCTACAAATTGCATGTTCATCTCAGAAATTTAGCAAACAAATACACTTCTATAATATATATCTAACAATACCTAGGTTGTGAGGTGAAGAAAGTCCATCTCTTAATATGGTGGTGACACAATGGCAAGTGCACAATGTAGAAGAACTTTAATAGTTATTTCGGAACGGAGGGAGTATATGTATTTGTTGGTTGTATGAAATTGTTTTATGTCACATATATTAGAGAGGTGTCTATTTTGTTTTTCATCAGCATAATGATTTGGAGTATGGACATGCTATATATTCTTTAACAATGAAGCTCTTTTTATGGTTTATGTTTTCTGACCATTCATTTATTAACACTTCGCCACTACAAGAAAAATAGGATTTAATGATGCAAAAAAACGCCTCAAAAAGTATGATATGAAGGCGTTCCCTACTAGTTGTGGCGTTTTTCAGTGTCCCCTTTATCGAAGTCTCTATAGCTAAAATGTCCAAACAAGACACTTGAAAATGATCTAATAAGTGCACATTGCGTACTTTTAAAAGCGCCTTAACATATGCCCAATGGATGCATTAGAAAGCGCCTCAACAGGTTTACATTGGATACATTTTGAAAACGCCCTATTTGGCTTACAAATGAGACATTCAAAGCGCCTCAACAGGTTTTGGGTTGTCATATTTCAAAGCGCCCCAACAGCCTCTTCATCCGACATTGCGAAGTGACTCTACAGCCTCGTGACGCCACACTTCAAAATGCCTCAACAGCCCTGAAATCCAAGACAAACCCAGAAATTTAAATGCACCCAAATAAACCCACCCAAATAAATCTATTACAAATTAACCTTTATAAATAAACTAAGAAACAAGAGTAAAACAGTGAGGGCTGCAAATAAAATAAGAAACAGAACCCTTAAAGAGAACCAAATGGACCAGCAACATAATTAAATATGGCAAGCACACCAAGGAGGGAAATCATATATTCAAGAAGCATGTAGGCCCATAACAATTAGCCATAACTTCCAACGTACCTGATGTTTAGTAGAACCTGCCCAGACATTTGAAAGTGTATTCACTGGCATAAAATTAAGGAAAAATTAGGTAAAAGTCCCATTTTCCCCCCTTAATAAAGCATTAATCCTGATTCAATTTATAAGTTGCAATAAGGACAATAATTTTCCATTCGGACTAAAATACCCTCCACAACACCCTCCTGAAAATCCTTCCCTTTTTCTCTGTTTTCTTCCTCCCAATTCTTCATCATTTGCACAATTAAAACTCATTCAATCACCGGCGACTTGTTGTCATCGACTTCAGCTTCTTTGGATTTCACTTCCACACCTTCATCTCCGGCGCAACGGACTCGAAGATGGAGTTCAATTCATATCTTTTCCTCTCATCTCATTCATTGAAGCTCTGGATTTTGAATGCACTGTTATTTTGGATCCTATTTGCAGCTTCGAGAAGCGAAGTCGAATTTCTGACAGGGATATGGAGACAAACGAACCTGGTAAATAAATTATCTTCTTCTTCTTGTTTCATTTATGTATATGAATTGGACTTTGTTTCAACATAAGTAAATAAATGAAATTTCTGAACAATTGCACTTCTTCTTTTTTCATTTGCTGCACACTTGGTGTAAAATTTGCTGCTGTGCATTTGCTGAAACCTTTATATGCTTGGGTTGTATTCAAATTGTCTTGTTTCGATAAACTTGAGCGGATAATTGTTGAGAAATCAAACAGTTTGGCTTCGGTTCGTAGTCAAACTAAGTCTTTGGAGGTATAAAGTTAGAACTTGTAGTCGCTAGGGATGTCTCCATGATCGCAACTTATCCTGAGCGAGTAAGGATGATGTAAAGGGCGTTTTTTTTTTTGGTAATAGAAAAAAGTGTCCGTGAACACTAAAGAGCAGGAGGGTGGTGATCAGGAGATAGCTAGCCAACTTCTGGAACAGGTGAATTAGTAGTTGTTTCACACAGATGAAATGGTATGAACTTCAGTCTTATCCTGATATTCACTAGTGCTTTATTTGTGATAGATAAGCTCCCTGAAGAAAGAAATAAAAGCCCAAAACAAGAAAAAGGTTGACTTGGAAGCCCGAGCAAACTCTGCTGAAATGAAGATAAATGATTTGAACCTGAATCTAGAAAATGTATATATTATGGATCATTTGAATAAGTTTATCTACTTGTACTTTTATAGAATATATATATAGTTTGGATCTGTTTTTCACATTTCTTGAATCGAATATGGATCCTTTGAGTAAGTGTTTGTTAACGTGCCCATGCTCAAGTTCAAAACTGTGAATCGCGTTTACTTCTTGTGTTTTCAAGTCTTCTGTTATTTTAGGTAGATGGAATTTAATTTTTTGTATTACTCGTTTGTATCAGTTTTGATTACCTTCTGTTTTACGAGAACCAGCATCTGCATCATATTATTATATGAGCTAGATATGATATTGTGTCCCTTGAATTAAGTCTTAAATGAGCCTTATATGAGCCAGATATGTGTGCCTTGAAGTAGTCACTTGAAATAAGCCTTAAATGAGTCGATCTTGTGCATCGACATCGATCATCGATCATCGATCATCATATCGATCATCGATCATCGATCACATCGATCATCGATATTGATATTGATATTGATAATCGATCTCAGTATGCCTTATATGATCATCATTAGTGATATTGTATGCCTTATATGAGCCTTATATGATATTGTGTCCCTTGAATTAAGCCTTAAATGAGCGTTATATGAGCCAGATATGTGTGTCTTGAAGTAGTCACTTGAATTAAGCCTTAATTGATTCTGATTACCTGCCTTGAAGTAGTCTCCTTATTTTACTAGCTGCATATTTTGTTCCATTTCTTTTTTGGGGCTTTAGTTTCGCCATTTTTTTGTTTTACGCTATTATGGGTGTTGATTTGAGGGGGAAAATTGTACAAAGTTTGGAGTATTACTTTTCAGCTATTTTTGCTGTTGAATTCTAGTGTTGTTGGTGTTAATTTGAGTGGAATATGTAAAGATTGAAGCTTTATTCTTCTGCCATTGTTGCTGTTTTTTTGGACTGTTCTTTCTTCCATTATGGTTTTCCATTTTTGATGTTTATTTGGGCCTTAATTTACGCCAATTATTGCTTGATAATTTAAGAGAGATATGCAAAGATTGGAGCTTTACTTCACTGCAAATATGAGGAAAATATGCAAGAAGCATTTTGTTGAAGGTCTTTTTTTTGCCTTATATGAGCCTTATATGATATTGTGTCACTTAAATTAAGCCTTAAATGAGCCTTGTATGAGCCAAATATGTGTGCCTTGAAATAGTCACTTGAATTAAGACTTAAATGATAATCGACATCGATCATCGATCACGATACTCACGATCATCGATACTCGACATCATTCATCATTCGATATTGATACCGAGCATCGACATCGATATCGTGTTAGTGTAAATGCTGCGATTAAATTCGGCTTTCAAATACTACGTCGAAAAGGTATCAAACGCGGTCTCAAAATGAAGATAAAAAAAAATATGAACTTTGGTGAAACAATTTTGATGATCGGTGTTCTAAATCAAAAGTTACGGTCGTTTATAAGAAATAGCTCTCCGGTTAATACAAATATTTTTTCGACTTTCAAAATATACGTCGGAAGGGTATCGTATTTGGGCTCAAATTAAAGAGCAAAAAAAAAAAAGAATTTTGGTGAAAAAATTTCGATGATCGGAGTTGTAAATCAAAAGTTACGAATGTTTGAAAAAAAAAAAAAAAAAAAAAAAAGAAGAAGATATCAAACGATTCAAAACTGATGGCTGAAGCGGATGAAAGTTAAACTGCATTTGAAACGCGCATCAGTTGAATAAAAGGGTATTTTTGTCCGCTTGAAATTGTTTGTCCTTTTTGCAACTAAAAAAATGTGTGTGTCCTATTTATTTATTTTGTGCCAAAAAAAGGACTTTTGGCTCTTTATCTCAAAAATTAATACATATGAAAATGTCTCCACAAGGGTATATAGAAGACATTTTAAAGTGTCTCCACAAGTACAACAAAATATATAAAAGACACTTTAAAGTGTCTTCACAAGTATAACAAAATTAAGACATTGTAAAGTGCCTCCATAGGGTCTCACCCAATTGCATCCTACTTGCTATAGATACATTTTTTTTACAAGTGACTCTATATCCCTTCTTTAGTGTCATTTTTTGAAAAATGTCTTTATAGGTGTTTTTTGTTGTAGTGTTCATTATTACTGCCACATGCATGTCTGTCAATCTAATGTTAATAAAGAGTAACATCGATGTTGGATCCAAGAATAAAACACCGGAGCAAATTTGAAGATTCATCGAAGGTACTGGCTATGTTTTCCAGTCGGGTATACAATTTGTGCCCGGATATTTTTCGATTATTGTCGGGATGGGACAGTTCCGAAGGAAAAAAAACAGGATGAGAAACATTTGGGACGCAAACTGATGAGAGTAAGGTAGGGTCAAGATTTCGGTAATTTCTTCTAACTATAATTACTACCGTTGACTATCCATTTGGTGTTAAAATTGGTTATAAAAATTTACTTTGGTTGTAAAAATGAGTGGTTTTATTTAGACCATTGTGACAGACAGTGTGCTACAATTTGGTAGATAAAATAACAATAATATTGTCATGTAATTTTAACAATTTCAATACTTTTTCAGGTAAAATTACAATATTTTATTAAGATGTTGCTTTCATTGTAGATGCCCTTGCCCTTTAGATTGACAAATGAAAGGCAATCTGTGTTATCCAGTAATGTTGCTAAGAGACGAACATACCAAGACACTAAAGTGCAGACCATATATAACTTTAATTTATGGCACCATAAATGATTATTTTCTATAGGTTTAGGTGCCCCTAATTTAGGATATTTACAAAATTACACATAATTATTAATAAAAGATGAACCTCTTAAAAAATATTTATGGCTGTTTCAATGAGTGTGACAGTATTATATACTCCCTCCGTTTTTTTTTATCTGTCACATTTCAGTTTTTTCCATTTTTTTATTTATCTGTCATTTTACATTTCCAATGCAGCATTTATTATTTTTTCTTCCTTTACCAATAAAATATTTACATCTCCAATAAAAAAAACACAATTCCAATACTAAAAACTCCTTTACCAACAAAACATTTACATCTCCAATAAAAAAATACATTTCCAATACGCATATTAATTACTTTCTTAATCTGTGTGATTCTTCTCTCTGCGACATATATATAAAAACGGAGGGAGTATTAATTAAAGCCTAAATCCAATTCTTTAACCAAGTCCACATTTTAGTGTTTGCAACTTGGCATTCAGTTGTTCCATAAAAGGAGACAAAGATATTCCAAGTAGACGGCAAAGGACGCGTGTGTACCGTGTTAGGAAATGAAACTTTAATTATAATCATATTTATCTAACTAAAAATCAAATCGTTTATGTATCAAATTGTAATTTACTTTTGAAGAAAATATATGATTTTGTTTATAATTTATTCGGTATATAAAGGTTTGTGATATTTTATCGGAGTATTATTTAGAGACATAGGGATGCATCTGGAATGTCTCAGAAAAATCATATTACATGAAGTAGATGTCATATCATTAATTAATCTTCATTTAAACTAATAAAATTACCCTTTGTGACGTAAACAGAAAAACCCCGGTGCCTGGAGTCTGGAGAATTTGCCTTAAGAACAAAGCCAATCTCATTCAAGTTTACTTGTCCCCTTTCGGACTCCTTCTCTACTCCAAGGTCGTGTTAAACTTGGAAAATTTGTTAAAATATGCATAAAGTGAGGTCTCTCTCTATATATATGTATCATACGTATGCTTAATTATATAAAAAATAAGTTTAATTATATAAACATTGGAAAACATTTTTAACAGCTCATTTTAAGAATTTACAAGTGAAATTTTAAAAATGATCCGTTAATAATTATAACTTTATGCATACTCCGTAACCAATAGAATCTAAGATAATATGACCAACAGATGACTTGACCACTATATGCAATAATATATATCGTTATGTTTTATTTTTGCACCCTATTTTATGTCGTGGGAAATTTTATAATATATGTTCAATATGTCGACTGAATTATATCTTCATTTTTTAAAAACTTATGTGTTATACATATAGATATACTTGCGGGTGAAGACAGAACTTGACAAGTATAAATAGAGGCCAAGTAGGAGAATACTTCTTCACAAAACTAAACAGACAATTTCACTAGCTATATAGCATCCTATCTATCTAAAGAGGCAATTAATTAGAAGAAGAAGAAAATGGCTAAGTATCTTATGGTGATTATGTTCTTCGTATTGCTCATCATTGTTAATGGTTAGTATCCTATAATCTTCATGCTGGGTGTGCTTAATCTCTTAAGTGTAGTCAATTTTATTTAGATGAGAATAAAATGGGCTTGGGGGGGGGGGGTTGCTATAGATCATGTCTCTCGGGTGACTTCATCTCCGGTTTATGAATCCGCTATTGATTCGATCTCATCAGTTTCTTATGGTCATATTTGATGAATCTTTCTATAAATGTTTTTTTTATATGTAGCATTAATTTTGATGAAGATATTATTATATACTACTAATAACAATAGATAGTTGCAGTTGAAGCTGAAACTGCCGTGAGGAAGCAACAAGTTGGGGTGAAAATTGTTGGAAAAGAATTATTAATAATCACTACCTTCATGAACAAGAAGCTTTTTGTCCGCGAATGTGAAGGCGGGTATTGCGATGATGACCCTGACTGCGACGAGGAAGATTCAAAAGACTGCATATGTATTGCAAATGAATGCATATACGAAAAAAGGAAAACGGAGTGATCGATCGGGCTCATCAATCTCATAACCACTCATTCGATATCACGGGTTCAGGTTGATTCGGGTTCAAATTAAATCCGATTATTGAATTTGAACATGCATCTAGCATTTAACTTTGGTATTTTCTTACAAGTTTATATAACAGTAATAACTGTACGTGTGTGTCCTTTTTTTTTCTCTCTCTCTCTTAATTTATGGAGATTTGCTCGACTTTTGTTACATTGTTTTGCCGTTAATTGGCTTTAATAATGAATATTGGCGGTTTGGTTAGGGTAAAACTCAGTTTTTATGATTTGTGTACACCTGAGTTTATTATGTATATCTTGCTGTCAATCAATTCAGTACTGTATGTTTTTATTATACTTTTTACATATATGAATCTATGATTAACTTTTACTGCGTGATTTGCTTGTATATGTGACAAAATTAGACCTTTAATTTCATTCTTAAATTTATGTTTCTCCAAAAATTCAATCAAGATACTTTTGGGTAGACGGTTGTCACAACTGGTGTAGGGAGCCCATTAATAGAGAAATATAAAAAAGAGTATATTGCATTACATTGATTGAACTGATAGAACATTACAATATATATAACATAAATAATGATAGGCAAAAGTTTATCTAAACCAAATAATATATCCTAATATAATTCAAATTCAAACATAATTATCTAAACAACCTAATATTGTCATTATGTCTAACACGCCCCGCAATCCCATGGTAATGTAATGAACGTGGAGATGGGCTCGTAATGAATGGATCTGCAACAAACTGCACCATATCAATCGGCATCAACTTCTTCACAACTTGATATTGCTGGAATCTGCAATGATTGACTCAAAAGGTTTGGAAGAGTCATAAAATAAGTGATAGAGATGAGGAAATATTTGGAGGTGTCAGTAAAGTGACTTAAAATCTACATTTGGTGGAACCAATCCGAAGACTCAGCTGTGTGATGGACAGCTGATAAGTGTATTCAATTACATGCATCGGTGGGGTGGAGTCTCATCAAGCTTCATCAAGCCAGGTGAAGTCTGCCGAGTCTTTGGAATCTGACAGGTCCCACATCTATTAATTCTGTTATGTGACAGCTATGCAGTGTCATTAAAAGGAGGATATGTGTAGGGGTATTTATGGCAGATCAGACAAAGATTCCTGGCGGCTAGGGTTTAGGGATTTGTGCCTATAAATATAGTTGTTCTTGCATTGTCTGTGTGTGTGAAATCTTTAACTCAGTGCATAATAATAAAGATCTCCTTTCTGCCCGTGGTTTTTTATCTCTCTCGCTTTGAGAGAGGTTTTCCACGTTAAATTTATGTTCTTCTTGTTTTCTGTTATCTCCTTTGATTGTTTGCGTTTGATTGCATCTGTTTCTATTTCTTGCATCTGAAGTTATCTCCATCCGTCATAACAAGTGGTATCAGAGCGAGGTTCTGGAGAAAACAATCTGTACGATCAGCTTCATCTTCACCAAGACCTTCAGCAAGGTGCTAGGATTTGTGATAAAGTTGTGATCTTTAGCAAGAAAAGATGTCAGCAGTAAACATGAAAATCGATAAATTTATAGGAAGGAACAGTTTTGGTCTATGGCAAATCAAGATGCGTGCACTGTTGAAACAGTAGGGTTTGTGGAGTCCTTTATCTGACAAACCAAATACAGTGCGGCAGATTATACTAATCTGGAAGAGAAAGCACATTCAACCATCATGTTGTGCTTATCTGATGATGTTATCACTGAGGTTGTTGAGGAAGACACCGCAACCAAGTTGTGGAAGAAGCTTGAAAGCCTGTATATGACCAAGTCACTGACCAACAAGTTGTTGTTGAAACAGAGGTTGTTCGGTTTAAAGATGAATGAAGGGGAGTCCACCGAGGACCATCTTGACCAAATGAACACAATATTACTTGATTTAAGGAATATTGATGTTAAAATTGAGGATAAAGATGCAGCCCTAATCCTGTTGGTGTCATTACGGCATCATATGAAAACTTTGTGCGATCTTTCATAGTTGGGAAGGATACGATGAGTTTTGAGGATGTGAGGTCCGCCTTACATGCCGGGAGCTTAGACACAAGGCCGCTAGACAGACAGATCAGTCTTTGGGCTAGTAGCTAGCAGCAATAATAGTGAAAAGGATATGGACGAAGAAGAAAAAGAAGTCGGGGTCCAAAGGTCCTAAGTCTACTTGATGTCTGTAATTCAGAAGGAGCGGGGACATTGGAAGTCCAATTGTCCAAGGAAGAAGAAACAGCAGGAAGGCAATTCTGGCACAGTAGCTTTGGCTACTGAGTAATTTGATGAGGATCTGGTTCTAGTTGCAGGGGACTTTACACACCATAATGATGTGTGGATACTTGATTCTGGAGCATCCTACCATATTTTTCCAAACAGGGAGTGGTTTTCCACTTATGAGCAGATGGATGGTGGTCAAATCTATATGGCCAACATCAAGGTTTGCAAAGTTATAGGAATTGGCTCAGTGAAGTTAAGGGCGAGAGGATGGTAAATTCACACACACCGAAAGATGTAAGACATGTTCCACAGATGACCAAGAATTTGGTATCTCTTAGTTTCTTCTTGACAAAGAATGGGTTCAATTTCAAGGGTGAAGGTGGGCAGTGTGAATGTCTTCAAAGATTCAGATTGTGGTCCTCAAAGGCATCAAGAGGGAACCTTGTATATATTACAAGGATCTCATCAGATCCGCATCTTCTTTGTTTCATCCTCAAGCAGTTCACTGATCTCAATGAGACTAATTTGTGGCACACGAGACTTGGTCACATGGGTGAAAGGGTATCTGCGATTCTTTCTTCAAGAGGTTTCTTGAGGATATAAGGTCAAGAATCTAGACTTTTGTGAACATTGTGTGTTTGGGAAATTGCATAAGTAAGTTCTCGGCGAGGTTGCACAACACAAAGGCATCACTTGATTATATCCATCCGCATCACTGGGTCCATCAAAAGTTGAGTCATTGGGTGGTCACAGATATTTTGTGTCATTCATAGATGACTATTCAAGGATGACTTGGGTGGTGATGATGAAGAACAAAAGTGATGCATTCAGTAACTTCAAGCGTTGGAAGGCCCTAGTGGAGAATCGCTTAGGCAAGAAAATCGGGAAGCTTCGTGCAGGATAATGGTCTGGAATTACTGGACGGATTTTGATTCATTCAATGCGGTGAGGTATTGCCGGACATCATCATGTAAGGAATACACCTCGTGCAGAATGGTGTACCCGAAAGGATGAATCAAACTCTTCTGGAGAGGACAAGATGTATGCTTTCTCAAGCTGGTTTATCAAGCAGATTTTGGGCAGAGGCTGTAAAAACAGCTTGCTACTTAATCAACAGGAGTTCTCACACAAAGATCAATCTTTAGACACCATTTGAGATGTGGTCAGGCAAGCCTGCTGACTACTCAGTTCTAAGGGTTTTTGGAAGTACAACTTACTATCATGTTAGGGAAGGGAAGTTGGAGCCAAGAGCCAAGAAGGGAGTGTTTGTGGGGTATGGTGATGGAGTAAAGTGATATAGAATTTGGTCATCAGCAGAGTCCAGAGTAATCCTCAGCAGGGATGTTGTGTTTGATGAAAATTCTATGTTAAACTCATCAGTGGAGAGGTCTACTAAATCTGAAACCAAAGGTCTTTGAATCGATAGTGTTGAGAAACATGTGGAGCTTCAGTGGAGTCTCATGATATGCAACAATTAGTGGATCCAAATCAACACTATCTTGATCCGGATAATGAACCGACCGATCAGATCCACCCGACTCTCGAGACCTCGGTGAGGCGTCCATACAAACATTGATCGTGAGAGTCTAGGCGCCAGTGAATCTAGAAGATCTAATGTTGGGATACCTCCAAGGAGATATGGATATGATGATTTGGCTGGATATGCACTCCAAGTTGCAGAAGAGGTAGAGGTTGCTGAACCTACTACTTACAGGGAAGCAGTGACATGTATAGAAGCATCTCAGTGGCATGCAGCCATGGGAGATGAAATGGAGTCATTGTTGAAGAATCAGACTTGGGAATTGGTCAAACAACCCTCTTGACAAGGCGTTGTGACTTGTAAATGGATTTTCAAGAAAAAGAAGGAATAACTAAGGCAGAAGGGGTCAGGTATAAGGCACGTTTGGTTGCAAGAGGATTTAGCCAAAAGGAAGGGGATGACTTTGATGAAATATTTTCACCAGTGGTCAGACACACTTCAATCAGGGTGTTACTAGCAATGGTGGCACAACAGATCTGAACTTGAGCAATTAGATGTGAAACCTTTTACACATGGTGAGGCGGATAAGGAGATATACATGACACGGCTGAGGGTTTACAAGTTCTGGCATGGAAAATTATGTTTGCAAGTTGAAGAAATCATTGTATGCGGTTTGAAGCAAGCTCCAAGGCAGTGGTATAAAAGGTTTGACAGTTTTATGCTTTAAGCGAGGTTTCTGGTGAAGTCCTTATGATTGTTGTGTATACCACAGTCTGCTGAAAGATGGATCACATATCTATCTTGTTCTGTATGTGGATGACATGTTGATTGCTGATGCAAGGAAGTCTGATATTCAAAATCTGAAGAACCTTCTCAGTGCTGAATTTGAAATGAAGGATTTGGGTGCAGCCAAGAAAATCTTAGGGATGGAGATCTGGAGAGATAGAAGTCAGAAGAAATTGTTCTTGTCTCAGCAGGGTTATGTGCAGAAGATATTGGCTAAGTTTGGGATGTCTGTTGCAAAACCAATAGATAATCCTATGGCATCAAATGTTTATTTGTCTGTTTATGCTTCACAGTCAGCTGAAGAGAAGGAGTATATGTCAAAAGTTCCCTATGCTAGTGCAGTTGGCAGTTTGATGTATGCCATGGCTTAACTTGGAAAGGAACACTGGAAAGCTGTTAAAAGGATATTCAGGTACCTGAGAGGTACAGCTGATGTTGGTCTCATTTATGGAGGTGATACTAGTTTGGTCACAAAGCTCTTGTGATGCGATTATCGCAGTGATGTTGATGTTATGAAAATCAATGATCGGTTATGTGTTTACATTGGGAAATGCAAAGTGGTCACCGAAAGCTACTCTTGAGGCTACTGATGGCCTTATCAACTCATCAAGCGAGAATACATGGCTCTTCTTGAAGCGAATAAAGAGGTATCCGGTTGAAGGGGCTAGTCAGTGATTTGGGTTGCATCAGGATCAGGCTGAGATATATTGTGACAATCTAAGTGCAATATGTTTAGCCAAGGATCAGGTTCATCATGGGAGAACCAAGCATATTGATGTCAGATATCATTTCTTGAGGAATGAGAAGAGAGTTGTAGTGAAGAAGATCAGCACCAACGTTAATCCTGCTGACATGTTCACTAAACCAGTTCAGTAGAGTAAGTTTCATCCTTGCCTGGACTTACTGAATATTCAAAGCTTATAATCTGTTTCTGGAAACTCTACCGAGGCGGTCGGTGGAGTGGATCTTTGTGGAGATAGTCTGGTACAAGTACATCTGGCATTGACGAATGCATCTGGTACAAGTACATATGGTTATGCAATCTGTTTTGGTGGAACCAATCTGAAGACTCAGCTATGTGATGGACAGCTAAGAAATGTATTCAATTTATGTGCATCAATAGGGTGGAGTCTACTGAAGCTTCTGTCAATGAGGTGAAGTCTGGCCGAGTCTTGGAATACAAAATGAGGTCCCACACTGTTAATTACATTATGTGATGACTATGCGATGTCATTAAAAGGAGGACACGTGTAAAGTATTTATTATGGCGAATCGGACAAAAGATTCCTGGTGGCTAGGGTTTAGGGATTTGTGCCTATAAATACAGTTGTTGTTGCATTGTCTGTGTGTGTGAAATCCGTAACTCAGTGCATAATAATAAAGATCTCTTTTCTGCCCGTGGTTTTTTATCTCTCTCGCTTTGAAAGAGGTTTTCCACGTTAAATCTGTGTTCTTCTTGTTTTCTGTTATTTCCTTTGATTGTTTGCGTTTGATTGCATCTGTTTCTATTTCTTGCATCTGAAGTTATCTCTATCCGTCATAACAGGAGGGAATATCATACCCTGTGATAGAGAGGAGGAAGTATTTGGTGGGAATTTTAGACCCTAAAAAAGAAATAGAAGAGAGAAGAATTTATAGATTGGGATAGAGCAAATCAATTGATTGGAAAGTATGGATGCCGATGAGATGATTGAATTGACAGACACAATTTAATTTGCGTACTAGAAAGAAATAATAAAGAGCGTAGAATGCTTGGAAGCTGGAGAAAATAGTAGGAAGACAGAGAAAAAGAAATATATTGGAAGACTATCATTATTTAAGCGATTGGATTGTTGGTTTTTTTTTTTTTTTTTTCTTTTTTTGAGAGAAATAAAAAGAGAAATCGTGTATTGCGAGGGTTTGGAAGATAAATAATGTCAAAAGATGAATTTATTTGAGTGAAAAAAAATTCAACAAAAACCAACATAAAAATGATTTTGTTTTTTTTTAAAGTAATAAGGGGAAAAAAACAACAACGGTGAAGTGAAGAAAAAAGAAAAGAAAAGAAAAGAGAGAGAGAGATAGAAGGATTGGGGGAAGGAGATCGGGAACTCGGGAAGTTTGTATTAGGATCTTGGATCTTGAAGGGAGCAATAAAAGCTCGTGTCTGATTTTCTTTTCGTTCTTTTTTTTTTTCAGGTTGCAATCGTGGTTGGCCTGCGGAAGCAGAAAGCAGGAGGAAGACATATACGGGAAAATTAAGAAAATTAAGAAGAAAAGAAAAAAATAAAAAGATAATGCAAGAATCAGTATCTTCCGACTCCGGTGGCGGAGAATTCAGGAGTGTATTCCTTCTTCGTAGAATCTTAGTGCAATGCAAACTGCTGCGTCTGTTTTCTCCTCTTTTGAGTTTGATTTTGGGGGTAATGTGGATTTTGGTATGCAGGCTCAAATAAGAAAGAAATAATTTATTGTGATGACCGGAAAAAAAAAATAGAAACAAAAAAAGAAAAATTAAAACGGATGAGGTGTGAGGGTTCGTATAGATTACGGTAACGAACCTCCACCCAAACGAAATTTTTTATGATTGATAAGGATCTGAGAGACGTTAGTCCACTACAAGAAAAAACACCTATAGAGACACACCTGTAAAAACATTTTTCAAAAAATGCCACTAAATACAGGATATAGAGTCTCTCGTAAAAAAAACGTATCTACAGCAAGTAGGGTGCAATTGTGTGAGACCCTGTGGAGGCACTTTACTATGTCTTAATTTTGTTATACTTGTTGAGACACTTTAAAGTGTCTTATATGTAAACCTGTAGAGACACTTTCACATGTATTAATTTTATACTACTCCGTATTTCTTAATTTTGTTATGCTTGTGGAGACACTTTAAAGTGTCTTCTATATAAACTTGTGGAGACACTTTCATGTGTATTAATTTTATTACCAGTGGAGGCACTTTCAAACGGCGAACCAAAATTACAACGTTCATTATTATTCAACCTAATATCTTAGTAATGTTTTTCCAACCTTTTCCAATATGTGATGATACAATTGTATTCTGACGTGTGAGATTTTTCTTTGGAAGCCGGATAATACTGCGCCGGGTTTGAACATATTGGCAGCGTGGAGCGAGGGATCATCACCAACGAATTGAATTGATCATAGGGTAGTGAAGTATAATGTAATATCAGGGACATCAATGTCTTGCCCTCATATTGGAGGTTCAGCTGCCCTTTTGAAGGCCATACACCCTACTTGGAATAGTGCAGCTATTACATGTGTATTAATTTTATACTAGTGGAGGCACTTTCAAATGGCGAACCCAAATTACGAAGTTCATTATTATTCAATCAATATACTTTTGGGTAGACGGTTGTGTCACAACTGGTGTAGGGAGTCCATTGCATGACACGTTGGATTTGGACTTATCTTCATGACCACGTACCAAGATTAATAGACACTTGTAAATCTGGGAATACAAATGTGTAGAATTGTGATTTTTTTGCTTCGCAATGTATAGAGTTGTTTGGGAGTAACTTGCGAAAGCAAAAAAATCACAATTCTACAAGCGTGTAGAATTGTAAATTTGGATGAGTGTCACGTGTAGGGTGACCGATCTCAGCTATGTCAAAGACCCTTTTATTGATCATTAATTTTATTGTGAGAAAGTATATAATAATACATGTTATAGCCCAATGTCTAGTACATAAAACATGTCCCACAATGAACCGCGCACTTCAACAATATGTCATACATATTCGTTGTACTTGTTTGACATTTGTTGGTTGTATGAACTTATTTTATCTTAGAGAGGTGTGTGTTCTGTTTTCCAGCAGAATGTCAAGAAGTGTTGTAAATCATCTCAAAATATCATAGAAACATAGTGTGATGTTGTGTTATGGTGAAAGGCGATGATATTCTGTATTTTCTTTTTGCCTTTTATTTTTATTTTACCTTTATTAAAACGATTTATTTTTGCTGTTAATTATTGGTAATTCCGCCCCTTTTAAGACAAACTATAGCATCTGTTTCAAAAAAAATGAGGGGATTGTTTCCATGGCTAGCTCCAAACAAAGTGGTTGACTTCTCTACATCAATTGCAGGAACATTAATTATTTAATCATTTGGCATGCACATGACAACAAAATGTTGATTATCCATTTGGTGTTAAATTTATTTGTATGATTAATGTTGAAATTGGTTGTAAAATTTTACTAAGATGGTAAAAATGAGGGTTTTATTTGGAGTTTTAGACCATTGTACAATGTACTAAAACAGTTTTATTACTTTTTCCTGTAAAATTACACTGTGATGAGGTGTTCATTTCATGGTAGATGCCCTTAGAATGACAAAATGAAAGGCGATTTGGGTTACACTAAAGTGCAGACCATAACTTTTTGGCACCATAAATAACAATCTTCTTTAGGTTAGGTGTCCCAGATTTAGGCCATTTGATTTAAGGGAAACTTGAGAATCTATGCTCGAAAAGTAAAAAAATTAACAAAATATGCCTCGATGCATGCGTGCTTCGTGTGCCACTCATGCGTCGCACAGTGGTCATGCATGCCTCGTGTGTCGCGCGTGCGTTGCTCATGCGTCGGACGCAGGCATAGTTTTCAAATGTTTACTTTTGGAGAATATTTTTTCAATTTTTTACTTTTCAGACATATTTTTTCAAGTTTCCTTGATTTAATTACACACCGCGCAGTGGTCATGCATGCCTCGTGTGTCGCTGTATGCGTTCTCATCGCGCGTCGGACGCAGCATAGTTTTCAAATGTTTACTTTTGGAGAATATTTTTTCAATTTTTTACTTTTCAGACATATTTTTTCAAGTTTCCTTGATTTAATTACACACCATTTTTTTTAATTACACACCATTATTAAATAAATTAAATGATGGACCAAAAAGTCTTATAAATAAATATTTATGGTTGTTTCATTGAATGTGACAGCGATATCCGAGCTGCGGCTCATACCCTGGCGGTGAAGTTCCAGGGTCTACCCTGGCCTCTAGTGAGAGGTCCAGGGTTCGATCCCCGCCTTCCTTTCGTTTCGGAGAAAAAAAAAAAAAAAAAAAAAAAAATTATCCTAACTATTATCCTAATCCTAACTATTATATACAAAGACAAGGGGGTTTGTTTTGGAGCTGACACGTGTCGCTCCCTGATTGGTCCGGCATATATATATATATATATATATATATTTTTTTTTTTTTTTTTTTACATAGACAAGGGGGGTTTGTTTTGGAGCTGACACGTGTCGCTCCCTGATTGGTCCGGTTTTTTTTTTTTTTTTTGTTTTGTTTTCTTTGTTTTTTTTTTGGCTTCTCCCTTTCCTACTATATCCATCTATACTCTATAAGAAGGAAGCTTATGAACCTGTGGGTGACACGTGCCCCTTTTAATCCCTTCATTTGTATTCATTTGTATGCTAATAATTATTATTACATCAATGGGCTCATTTAGTCAAATTTTGTTATGACTTTGCTTTTCTTTCGCTTTTTTTTCCCCTGTGCTTTTATATGCCTCAGGCCTTGGAGCATATACCAGCCCGTTGGCCCAAAAATGGCCCATTAAACTTTCTACCCGATAATTCGCTTCTCAGCATCAGCAGCATTAGGTAGGTTTACGGCCACAAAAATTCTTCCGGTTTCCTCCGTACCCTTCACCTTCTACAGCCTGTCTTTCTGCCGGAAATTCTTTGTTGCCACCGGTTCTTGAAGATTCATCAGATGGCCGTACGCGTTCCACTTGCTCTTCTGCGTGACCAACGTCTATCAATCGAAGGAACAGTGGGAGAAAGACAGCCGAATGACGTCTTTTGCATTGGAGGGTGGAAGTCTTTGCGTCAAACCAGGGCTATGGCTGCTTTATCCATGGTAATAGCTTCCTTCCTGTCAATTTCAATTCTTCACCTACACCCCTACGAAAATCCACTAAATCTTCACTTCAAGACTTCTTCTCTTTCTTTATTATATTTCATCTACTCTCGGTTATTTTCTTACACCTTTTACAATTGCGCTTTCTCACTGCCTTGCAAATAGCTGTGCGATTTCTGCAGAATTTGGTGAGCCCATTTAATATGCCCAGCTTTCCCATTTAATATTGTTGCTTTTAGTGCTCACCAAATTTGGCCTATAAAATGCGTTACTCGCTCCATGCATGTCGTTTTGACAAACTACTCATGCTCTGGTTGTTGCTCGGGGTTCATAGGCCAGAAAAATGAGGGCCTTTTGGTTCTCATGTAGTGTCCTTTCTATACAGAATGGAAAAAACTTCCGTTATTCCTGTTGTTCCACACATAAAATCGCTGTCTTTAGTCTTTCCACAGGAATTTCCACCGATTTCTTTGGTTCCAAAAAATATGTGTCGTCCTCCTTTTCGTGCTTACTTACAAGGAAGGGTATGACCTCAGTTTTTCTTAGCATTGGTTCTCCTCTTTAAATGCAAAAAAAAACTTTGCTCTTCTTCTTGCCTGTAGTGTTGCACTTGTGCTATCGGGAATTTATCGACTGTGCACCATAGGCTTTTCCTGTGTTCACTACTGTTCACTTTTCCTTTGCTTCGGTGCTTCCACTGTTTCCTGTCCCTCTTTCGTGTAATGTTTCTCAGGATTTAAGGCTGTTTGTTTTGGGTAAATATATATATGCTTGTTCTTTTTTTAGGCCTTCAGCTTTGTCTTCATCTCTTTATTTACTATATATGTTGTCCGGTTGTCGAATCTGAAGTCTGTCATGTAACATGAATGTGTTATACGTCCTTGCCTGTAATGGTTATGCTTCACCTTGAATGCAAGCAATCATTCATGCTATTCATAGGTTAGCACCAGCGGTTGATGTTCCGCCGTGTGTCAGCTTGCCTCGGTTTACAATCTACGGTTTGTCTTGCAATAAAACACATTTTACACATATCCATTCACTTTTACTCCAGCACTTCTGCCACTTACTTTCGCCCTTGCCTTTCATTAAATACGGTGTTACTTAGGTTGCTATGTTACATGTATGTAGGAAGAAAGGTGTAACACATGCTAGAAAAAACAAAATCCTCTTCCGCTCTCCTGTTGCATGTTTTGTGCTGCACTTCCACCAAGTATCAACATAGTAATACTTCTTTTGTTGGCTTATACTACAGGATTATCAGTCAGGATACTTACAGCAAAAGTGTCCTACCTACGCTCAGGTATGTGCTCTCTTTTAACTACTTAAACCACTTTTCTTACTGTTTGGTTCGTGCCGCAGTTGACCTATTAGGCTGCTTTTGTTGACGCTGTCTTCATCCTGTGTACTGTCGTTCACGCCAGTGTAGGCTGTCTAACATGCTTCTTATACACCATTTCTTAGCGTGCTGCTTTGCGCTCTTGCTTATACTGATAGAATATTCCTGTTGCTTTACGTTTCCTCGTGTGTGCTTTAATTTAGCCCCAATGTTTCCCTTTGCACGCGCAGCACTATACAGCATAAGAAAGCCTTTAGCCCACATTTTCCTGCAGCTACAGTGTAATGCGTACTAAAGGATCTGCAAAGCCTAGGCCAGGATACTTCGATGAAAAGAAGGATAATGCTGCCTTGCCTCCTCTGAATAACACTTGCATGCTTGCTCCATTTGCTCATGCTAAAATCCAACCTGCTTTTGCCTCGGCCAGTGAAACCAAAATGGGAAACAAAAAAACACCACATCGGCGCTTTCAGAAACAGCGCACGCTGGATGGGAAACCATGTAGTTCTACTGACCTGCATTGCCTTCCCCAAAAAATGCTGGAGAAACAGCCTGCAACCAATAGCCATTCTTCTACCAAGAAAAGAAAAAGAAGAGAGAGTAGACTCCCACATTTAAATTTAGATCAAGGCAGTAGGATAGATGAAGAAACACTTACCCAGGTCGAGCTGCATGGCCTTCGGACAGATGTTTCCCATACCCAGCCTAATACCTCGCCTGGTTCCAGGAAAACAAAAAACCAAAAAAGAAAGCCGCCCCGATTAGCTTTAGACGAAGCCGCTTCTATTGGTTGGGAACCATGTAGCCCTACTACTCTGCCTTCCATTCCAACAGAAATTCTGGACAAACAGAAGTATTGGCAGGCAGCTGCTTTGAAATGGAAAAATAAAAGGCGTAACGATGAGTCATACTGTCAGCAAATACCGACTCTCGGGGAATAAACAAAGGTACACATTTATTAGGCAATATTGCTACTTCTGTGGTTTTGCTAAAGAAACAAAGAGATTGCTCTCACTGTGGAGCTAAGAAGTTTGCACATGAGACGACAAAGCATGTGTTGTTCGATGGAGTCGTTATTACATCGGCTTTAAGCGAAGATCCTTCTTTGATGAAGCTGCTACTCACTGCTGATACACCTGATGCTAAGATGTTTAGGTGTTCAATACGAACCTACAACAATCACTTAGCGTTCACATCCCTCGGTGTGAGGTACGACAAAGAACTGGCCCGAAGGAACAAGGGTGTTTACACATTCAGTGCAGGGGCAGGTCTACCATTTTCTAAATGACTTGATCCCTGCTGATGGTTCCTCGAAAAACTTACAGCTATACTTTTACGACACGGATTACGAGGTATCCGCTCGCTTGAGGCATGCTCTGGTTGTCTCGAGTCGTCCCTGAGAGTTTGCTTCAAGTAATTGAAGAAAACCCATATGCAAGGTTTTTCCGGCTCTTGAAGTATTCCAACCATAGAAGATAAATTTATCTTCTTGCGCTCTAACCTCCGCCAACTGAAAAGTGTATAACAAGCCAATCTGTTGAACAAGTAAGCTTGATACTGAACGAAGGAGATGAGAACGAGAATTCATTGAGTAGAAACATTAGAGTGTACACTGAAAGCGGGAATCCAAGAACTGTGTCCCGGATTTTATCAATATAAAACAACAAGTAATAAACCGGTTAACCTCAAGTGCAAGGATCGTAGTACGGAGGCTAATGCCGGGTCGATCTTACGGGGAACTAGACGAATGTGAATCCTAGCTTTTGTTTTCAACTAAACTATTGTCACGAAACTAACCTAAACGAAGAACTAACCTAAACAAATATGCATAAAAGTAACTAGACAGCGGAAATTAATCCAATGCTAGGCAAGATTGAAAGCGATAAAAACTAGAGTGCAATTAAAAGTAAACTAATCTAGCAATTCAAGTTTAAAGGATTAAAATCAAATTATAACGAACGAACAAGCAATTGATCCACCTATCCTATCAACATTCAATTCTAATTCGGATTAGCTCGTGATCTCTACTCAAGTCGTGATTCACCTAACCGAAGGCATGAACTCCTACTCTCGTAGACAAGTTCGTTTCCTAATCTTTTATCTTTCGATGTTAAAGATTACGTCTTTCTAACCTAGGCGTGAAATCTTTCAATTTCTAATCTAGAAAGTCAATCTAATAACTCTCGTTTTAATTAGATCGAAGATCTATTCTTTTATCACGGTGATCTATCGTTAACATGATTTTCATCAAATAAACAATCATCAAAGCAAGCATCTTTCGATTAAACATGCAAAAACATACGAAACATGATAAAAGAAACGAACTTGAAATAGATACTCACAGATTAATCACGAATCAAAACTGAATTGTTGAAGGAAGGCTTCACAACGCTTGTTCAAGAGGGTTTAGCCTCTTAACATCCTTGTTGCAACTCGAATTGATGAAATAAAAGACATGAATCTATCTAATCTAATCTAGAATTAAATTGCATAAAAGTAGATAAAATCGTAGAAAAAACGCAGCCAAGCGCCTCTAGGTTTTTAGGGTTCAATTTCTGTGTCTAGGGTTTGAGAAATCGCGCTATTTATAGATTTTAGGTCGGTTTAGGCTAAGGCGGTGCTTGGGCGCCCGTCCACTATCTTGGGCGCTTTCGTCCGGCGCTTCGGACGGAGGTGAACGCCTCGTCATGCAGCGTTTGAAGGCTCAATGTAAATCGCACCTCTGAGCGCTGTTCGGTTGAGCAAACGCCCGTCCACCATGGACGGACCGTGGACGCCGTCCCATCGATGCTTTGGAACTCGATCTCTTGAGCATTATCTCTTCCTTCTTCCATCTTTATCCTTCTTTTCTCATCTCTATCTCGATTTAGCTCGAATTATATCAACATTTGATCATCAATTTAGCCTCCAACATGTATCTACATCACATTAAGACATCGCAAAACGTAACACAATCCAAATACTCATAAAACCATAATCAAAACACGTACACAACCTCATTTTGCGAATAAACTAATTAAAATCTCACTTGCTTAATAAATCATTTAAAACCACATTTCCTATGCAAATCATATGAATTATGGGGGAGAACATCATAAAATACAACGCTATAAAACGTATAAATTCACCCTTAACAACTCCCCACACTTAAACTTTGCTCGTCCCGAGCAAAACAAAACAAGATAAAGGCTGGAAAGAATATAGACACCTCAACACATATACCACATAGTCAATAAATTAGAAGTTCACCATCGTGTGTGTGCATAGCCATAGAGAACTTCCACTAAATCCAAACTTGAAAAACTCAAAGCAAAACTAGCTAATACCCCTTCAAACTAGTAATAAAAGATACTTATAAGATGCACCCTACAAAACGAACATATCCCGAAAAGATGATAGAACACATTTAAGACCTTTCCGACATACTTAGAGGATAATCCTACAAAGATATCCATCGGTTTATACTGGGGATAAGATTAACGATAACTAAGTCTCATTTCATTCTTTTCATACCAATTCCTAAGTTGATTCAATTGATTTCACATTTAAACACACATCAAGAATAAGCTATTGCTCATCATAGCGGAATAGGACATACGTGGTATACCCTACCTTACTCAAATCATAAAGCAGCTTCTTCTGACTGTCGTGAGCTTTTGGTCATCATAGTGGAATAAAACATTTCGAGATAATGCCTTACCGCACTCAAATCATCCACCAGCTTCCGACACACACTATTGATTTCATTATTAACTCAACTTTTTCAAAGGACATTAGCTACGTATTACTTATCACATTCAAACTTCTAGATATTTGTTCGGTAAAAACTAGTTTTAAATTTATAATACCGAAACACCCCAAGTATAAGGATCGTAGTATAGGATGTTAACGGGTCGTCCTAAGGGAGTGGAATGTTTATCGGATCAAGGAACAATTATTCTATCGATTATGTCACAATTATTAACTAAACTAGGGTTTAAACTAAATATGAATAGTAAAACGACGATGAACAAGAAGAATTCGATGAATAGTAAATTGGAATCAAATTGATACGAACTATTCGATTTATCAAGTAATTAAAACAACGGCAAGGCAACGGGAATCCACCAATCAATCAACCCAACCCCAACTAGATTGCGCGCTAAAGATACAATTTTTAGTAATGATCAAATCACGAATTCGATTAAATCTCTTTAATCAATTCCTAGGGTTTTCGCTTTTCTTTCCCACGCAAAACTAAACTAGCATGCATAACACGATCATGAGATTGTTTCCAATACTCTACTCAACTAATCATGAACAATCTCTTGAATCACAATTAATTGCATCAATTGAAAAGATCAAATCTTGAATCAATACTCTCATATAAATTCAATCAAAAAGATAGTTTCATCGATCTCTCGATTCAAATAAAACATAAACAATATAACAATATCTAATTGATGAAAAACCATAAATTAACTCACTAAAGATGTAGCTAAAAATCCTCTAATTGGTGTGGTTGTTGATTGGTTTCATCCGTTGTCCTACCGCAAGATGCTTAGCCTTCAATCATCTTCAACTCCCAAGCAAGATTGAAAGAAAGAAACTCATATTTTTATTTGATGTGGTGCTTTTTCTACGTGTGTAAAATTGTGTATTTTTCTCTCCTTCTTCTCTCGCTCGAGTCTTGCTTTGTTTATATAGAGGTCAGAACGACTTAGCACGGATCTAGAAGATAAATACGCTGAAAATCTGTGACCGACCGAATGACATCACTCGGTCGATCGAATGACATGGCTCGGTCGACCGAGCCACTTTTCTGCACGCTTTAAATGTTTTTTCCGTCGACTTGTTCCCCATTTGCATTCGCCACGATCCGATTCATTTTGATTTATCTCTCAATTAATACTCCGATTTTCTTCCTTATTTTGAAATCACTTGATTAAATGAGATAAATCTTCTCCATTAATGATATCCCCATGCATATCTTTTAATTTTCTGCAAAATTGTTGTTACACCAAGTCATCGAATAATAATAATAATAAAAATGTGTAACAAAATTAACAATTAAACCCATAATTTCCTCATAATTAAATTATAATTCCTCAATAACCATTATAGGAATTTAACGGTTAAAACACGCTTCTCTCATTTATTTCCCTTAAAAATAAGGTAAATTGTTTAGGATTAAGCCGAAAATATAGTAAAATTTACCCTAAACAACTCCCCACACTTAGCTTTTTGTTCGTCCCTCGGACAAAACAATCAAAACTATAGCTCAACTTTATAAATAATCCACATAGATCTCTAACTCACGTAACAAAAGATACAACAACTATAGCAAACAATACCATCACAGAGATAGATTCGGTGTATGTGTGACAAGCCATTCTCAATCTAACAAGCCTTTCAAAGAAATATCCTCTCAAAGATTCCAATGACCATCCTAGGCCTGCATAATAATAGCTCCACTCAAAGCCTTCCCACGCACTCGGTAGGGATAATCCCCACACAAAGATATCATGCGGTTCTCACTGGTATAAGATCCATGATAACAAAGACTTCACTTTATTTTTACTCATCATTTCCAAAATTTTCAAATTTGACGATATCGAATAAGCTCTTACCCATCATAGTAGAATAGGACATTTCATGATAATCCCTACCTACTCAAATCATAAGGTAGCTTCTTAAACTCGTCGTGAGCTTTTGGTCATCATAGTGGTATAGGACATACGAGGTATACCCTACCGCACTCAAATCATCGACCAGCTTTCGACAAACGTATCTATTAATAATTTCTCACTCACTTTATTTATTCACTTTTCAAAGTCATAAGTTACATCTCACTTATCACATTCAAACTTTATGATATTCACAGTACACGGTCTAACTTAGGTGTAACTATACTGACCTTCCTAAGATAAATCATTAAAAATAATGAAAGGATATAATTCAAAAGTCATGCTTCAAAATCAAAGGCTTTCGTGAGTGTGAAATGAATACTATCTCCATGACAGTAAAGCATGCTATAATTATCTCACTAAGTCACATACTATCATCGTTAGAAAACTACAACTAGCAAGCATCTAGTTCCAATTATATGCTCGAGACTCACAAAAAATTTTAAATTTCGCAAAATTTAACATTCACTCATATTTCAAAGGATATAGCATAAAAACATACCCAAACACCCCCCCACACTTAAAATCACAAGATGTCCTCGAATGTGCAAATATAAAAGAAAAGAAAACTTAATTTGGTTTCAAAGGTGGTTGTCGGATGAAAGTTGGCAGAGGTCAGCCCGAGCATGGATGTACCGCCGCAACTTGAATATACAACACTAAAAGTAATAACTCAAAACCCGCTCAAAAGTATCTCGCAACACTCGACATACCATATAATCTCGGGTACACGGGGTATATGAGCAACACATAACACAAAACACTTACAATGAATGTAGGAGGAGGATAACCATCAACACAAAATCAAATAAAGTATTATTTCTAAACAATAAAGCAAAACAACCTAAGAAAAGAAATAACAAAAAAACTAGGTTGCCTCCCAGGAGCGCTCTTTTAATGTCAATAGCTTGACACAGATTCCAAAAGATCAACCCGGATCGGGCCACTTTGGTTTAACTGCCGCCACCTCAGTATCAGAATTAAAAGTACTAGGGCGGAAATGATTTTCACCACAACAACAAGTCAAGTGCGCAATAAGGTCATTAAACTTTTCTCTCCAAACTACACTAACTCTCTTCTTCTTGTTCTTGCGGATGACAGGCGTAGGTGTGCTAACATGCTCAGAGTCCCGGAAGAAGGTTCCTCACAGTGTAGAGGTAGGAATGTCATCATCGACTCAAAGAAATAAGATGGAATCTCCTCACAAATCAGGACATCTCAGACTCATCTCTTCTTTGGAAATAAAGAGTCTCAGCTTTTCCTTTGGTTGCCCAAAATATTTCTTAAGTCTATGACCATTCACTTTGAAAGCTTGATTACCATACCCGTTCAAAGTAATTACTCCACTTGGATTAACATCGAGAATCTCAAAGGGACCGGACCATCTAGACTTGAGTTTACCCGAAACAGGTGAAGTCTAGTATTATAGAGTAAAGCCATTTCACCAACTTTGAATTCTCGGTCTTTGATCTTAGCGTCATGGAGTATCTTAGTTCTCTCCTTGCCGAGTTTGGCATTCTCGTATGCTCTGAGTCCGAATTAAATCGAGCTCTGCTCAATCAGAATAACCTTTTCTCCCCACAGAGTTGGCTATCAAAATTTAAGAATTTAATTGCCCGTAAAGCTGTGTTCAAGTTCGACAGTAAATGACAAGCTTTGCCATAGACCATTTGGAAGGGTGACGTGCCCATCGGGTCTTGAATGCAAAGATCGATAGGCCCACAACGCGTCATCCAACTTAAGACTCCAATTAGATCGATTATTGTTCACGGTCTTCTCAAAATTCTTTTCAAGCTCACGGTTGCTTACCTCGACTTGGCCACTAGTTTGAGGATGATATGGTGTACCAATCTTATGTTTGACACCATACTTTTCAAGGATCTTGTCAAGCGGCGCATTGCAAAAGTGAGTACCTTCATCACTAATGAGTGCTCTCGACGACCAAATCTAGTAAAGATATTCTTTGCAAGAATTTCTTCACAACTTTGTGATCATTAGTTTGAGTAGCTATGGCCTCGACCCACTTTGAAACATAATCCACACAGATTTAGGATATACTTATTACCACAAGAGGATGGAAAGGGTCCCATAAAATCTATGCCCCATACATCGAAAACTTCGCATTCAAGAATGGGCTTAAGTGGCATTTCCATCCGACTACTCTGCCTTCCGCCTTCTCGCACCTATCACAACCTTTACAAAAGGCTTCTGCGTCTTTAAACAGAGTCGGCCAGTAGAATCCAGCTTGAAGAATCTTTGCAACCGTCTTCGGTGTTCCATAGTGACCTCCGGTAGGACCGCTGTGGCATTGTTCCAGAATATCCCATTGCTCGTGTTCCGGAACACACCTTCTAAGCAACCCATCTTTACAGACTCTGAACAAATAAGGATCTTCCCATACGAGATATTTAAGATCGAAAAGAACTTTTCTTCTCCTCGATCGTCATATCCTCTAAATGACCACTCGCTAAATAGTTGACGTAGTCGACATACCACGGCCTAACCGTTTCAAGCTTCATCAATTGCTCGACCGGAAAATCAATGCCTATATCATTGTGATTCTCTGCACCCTCATTTACTAAGCGAGATAAATGATCACCACAATATTCTCACTACCTTTCTTATCTTTAATCACAAGGTCAAACTCTTGTAGAATTAAAATCCATCTAAGTAACCTTGGTTTGGCATCCGCTTTATCCATAAGGTAGCGTAAAGTCGCATGATCTGTCCATACAATCACTTGAGAACCTGAAGATAACTTCTAAACTTGTCAATGGCAAAAACAACAACTAAGAATTCCTTCTCGCTTGTGGTATAATTGCATTGAGCCGGGTTCAAGGTACGACTCGCATAATAAATGGGCTGAACCTTTTATCAACTCTTTGACCTAAAACTGCGCCTCACGGCATAGTTAGAGGCATCACACATCAATTCGAAGGGCTTGGTCCAACAAAGCTACTAAAATAGGGGCACCGATAAGCTTATCTTTCAAACAATTGAAAGCTTCCTTGCACTTCGGATCGAACAAGAAATCTACATCTTCTTTCAAAAGATTTGATAAAGGCTTGGCGATGGTAGAAAAGTCTCTAATAAACCGCCGGTAGAAGCCAACGTGTCCTAGAAAACCTCGTACCTCTTTCACTTTGTCTTAGGGTACGCCATCCTTTCGATGGCTTCGACCTTAGCCTTATCAACTTGAATACCAAAGATTGGACACCTTATGTCCCAAAACAATCCTTCTTCAACTAGAAAATGGCATTTCTCCCGCTTAAGCACCGATTTTTCTCAACACAACGTTGGAGTACCATATCTAGATTCTTTAAAATTTCATCAAAGCTATCGCCATAGATCGAGAAGTCATCCATGAAGACTTCCATGCATTTCTCAACAAGCCCATCAAAAATGGCCAACATACACCGTTGAAAAGTCGCGGGTGCATTGCATAGACCAAATGGCATTCTACGAAAAAGCAAAAGTACCGATGGACACGTAAACGTGGTCTTCTCTTGGTCATTAGGATCAATGGCTATCCGAAGTAACCGAATATCCATCAAGAAAACAATAATACTTATGACCACTCGCCTTTCAATAAGTTGGTCAATGAAGGGGTAAGGAAAGTGATCTTTTGCGAACCTTCATTAAGTCTACGATAGTCGATACGACTCAGAGCTTTGTCACGAGACGCAAGGCAACTTCCTCCCCTTTTTCATTCTTTTCACCGTAATACCGCCTTTCTTTGGCACAACTTGAGTAGGGTGACCCACTCGCTATCGGCGATTGCGTAGATGATTCCCATGTCGAGCCACTTTATAACCTCTTTCTTGACAACCTCCTGCGTATATGCGATTCACCCTTCTCTGAGGTTGTCTTACCTTTTAGCTCCTTCCTCCGCTCGGATTTTATGCATGCATATGTCTGGGCCGATCCTCGGATATCACCCACTTGCCAACCGAACGCGAGGATGTTTTTCTTAAGCACTTCTATCACCAGGCTTCTTGCTCTTGGTCGAGTTTCAAGAAATGATCAAAGGCAATTTATCTCCATCCTTAAGAAAGATATACTTAAGGTGTTTTGGAAGCGGTTTGAGCTCTAAATCAGTAGGTGGTTGCTCAATACTAGATTTTAACGGGCCACCTTTCTCCTTATGAGCTTGAAGTGGTTGACATGAGAACACCTCATCTTCCCGAGGCTCAACCCCGTAAAGTGCACTGGATCAAATCATCCATCGGAATCCTCCGGTCAACACTTGCTTCCTTTTCTTGTGATCGATCATTTTTCTTAACTCTTCATCTTTAAGCTCTTCTCGCCACTCTTCCCAATCATCTACTTCCCAATGAGTAGCTTCTCTCCAAAACTCTACCTCGTCCCAACTACCCATCGAGCTTCTTCTTCACCAGGATGAAGTCTTCCCGACTCGATTCTTTGAAATCATCGTTTGTTGTCGGGCCTCTCCATGCTTCTAACTCAATAACAGCCCAGATGAGCGAGTGAAGATGACTCGCCAATGCCTACGGCCGAAATGAATTAGAAGATGGTCCGCAGATCGGCCCGGATCCTCAATGTCCATGACTTCAAAAACACCTATCTCTGTAAGCTCCATTGCATCTTCATAATAGGCATCTCCTCCGTCCTCATATATGGCTTCGACAAACGATATTTCATCAATTACGGCTCTTTCAGGGATGTGTCCTCGTGTGAAGGTGACAGATGTGTCACCGACTCTAAGAGTAATTTGTCCTTTGCGTAAGTCGATGAGAGCGTTAGAAGTGTCTAAAAGGTTCGGCCTAGAATTAGAGGCATCTCCTTGTCGTGGATAGTCTAGAATAACCCGGTCGGTAGGGAAGACTAAATGTTCAATTTGAAGGAGAACATTAGCTACACAACCGGCCGCAATCCGACTAGATTTGTCTACCATCCAAGAGAAATGGGGCGCTCTCGCATTCTTTTGTCTAGCCCGAGCTTTTTGCATACGTTTAATGGCATCACATTAATAGAGGCCCCGAGTCGCATAATACATTTTCGAACAAATGGCCTCAATCTCACAGAGATTGAAGGTCCGCCAGGGTCACCTCGCTAAACAAAGAATTTTCAGAAACCATCGCGCAATCTTCTCGAAATACTTCTTCACCATCCCTGAGCTTTCTCTTGCTCCCACGAATTTTTAAGATACTTAGTACATTTAGGCATTTCGAGATAATACCTCGCCTAAGGGCATACTCACTTTAGTGTCCCTAAGTATCCTCCTCACCCCATCATCTTGCTTGTCTTTGGCGAGGCTCTCTCCTTGCTCTTCGTGGATAAGGAAGGGCTTTATCATTCTTCGTGGCCTGATTCCTTATCGCCTCATCCTCTTTTATCCTTCCATCTCACAAACTTCTCTTCCTTTTTCTTAGTCGTGGTACGCTTCCGACTTTCCTTTCTTTCCTCGTCATCGAATTATTTTCATCCTCCGAAGAATTGTCACTAAGCTCCTCATCGCTGCTTTCTTCGGCATGTGATTTCGATTTCCCTCCTGAACTCATGGCGTCGGGAGGGGCTACTCGCTTCCGACATCTTGCCGGGTCCACCTTTCTTACCACTTCTCGAGTTACTTCGCTCAACTCCTCTTCTTGCCCATACTCCCACCGAGGTGTAATGGCGGTGCAAACATTCACATCGCCTTTCGGATTTCTCTCGGTATAACTCGGAAGTTTACCGTGAGGTCTCGCTTGCTTGGCGGTCCGCCATCCTGACCAACTTGTCTCTCAATTGCTTTAACACTAGTAGACGAGTCTTCACCATGTCCACCACTCATCGAATTTGTGTTGAGGACACATGAGGTGGTATGATTATTGTTCTGAGTTTGATTCCACCCACCTTGAGGCCTTTGGGAGTTCTCGAATCGGTCTTTGATAGTTCGAGTTGAAAGAATTCGAATTTGAAGGGCCAGGTGGTAGCTTGCTTGATTGAAGTTTTGTCTTTGAAATCTGAATAGTTCCTGTTCTGGTTGAAGTTTCGGAAGGGTTGGTTTTGATTATCCATTAAGTTTACCTCCTCCGTCATCTCGGTCCCGCTTTGTGTTCCAAGATAATTCACCTCGGAAGGTCAGATCGAAGATTGGCCACCGCTTGCTTATCGATTCCATCCGAGCAACCAACAAATTGTGTATCGATTGCTTGCAAGATCTTCTTTCTTAACAATATTGGTCTTCTTAGAGTCGACCACATGTTGTTCTTGGCAATTGTCTCGCTACTCAGTAGCGCCTCATCACCTCCCCTAAGAAGGATCCATGAGTCGTGGAGTCAAGATAGTCTCTATTAGGTTGAGAGACTCCTCTGTAAAATAGTTCCAACAACTCATGTCTGTCATATCCGTGATTGGGGCATTTCCTCATCAATGATTTAATCTCTCCCAAGCCTTGCCAACAGCCTCATCCTCCAACCGCCAAACGTAGCTATTTCCCGCTTTCATCTCCATAATCTTGCCCGGTGAAACCCACTTAAGAGCGAAGGCTCTTTTGACATCGCTCCATGTATGGAGGGAATGATGTGCTAACGACTTAAACCATCTCGCTTGCTTCACCTTTTAAAGCAAAAGGAAATAGCTTCAACTTTACGATCTCGTAATCAACACCAGGATAATGGCACCTGCTTCACGATTTGTACGAATGTGGACAAGAAGTCGTGTGGATCTTCCCGAGCAGCGCACCATGGAAAGAGCTATTCTCGAACTAGAGCAACTACTCCGTTCTTTAGATCAAAGTTCACTCCTCCCATGTCGGGAGGACGAATAGTCTATGCCCTCGAGAAAATCTTGATTAAGATATGGAGTGTAGGGTCCCGGTTCAACCGATTAAGCCGGTTTTGGCGGAATTGTTGAAGTTGTTGATTTATGCCACTTGTCGATTCTCGTTGTTGCCGCAGAGCTTGCATTTGTTGAAGGAGTAAATTTAATGAGCTTGGGGTCGATTTGGAATTGGTGGATCTTGATCCGCCATTTTGTCCAAATCGTGAGAAGCCTTTCTTCTAAGGATAGATCGTTCGTGCTCGTGGATCAAAGATCGAAGTCCTTCTTACTTCTCGCTTGCATAAACCGGAAGAAAGGAAAAGGAAGAAATCAACCTAGGGTTGATTAGAACAGTTTAGAAAAGGTTTGATGGTTTAGAGGAGAAAAGAAAAGAGAGAGAGAGAGAAGAGAAGATAGAGAAGAAAGAAAAGAAGTGATGATTGAACAGATCGAATCAAGCGCCCAGCAGTTAGTGGACGTTCGCTCGTAAGACGTAATTGAGGTGGACGGGCGCCTTCAAGTTATCGAACGCTCGTTCACCACGAAAACCTAAAAAACTAGAAAAACACTAAGACGGGAAAAACGTGTTAAAATCTTCTAGGGCCAAAATGGAGGGAAAACAGTGGATTTTGACCTCGAAAATGCACTGAACGGCCTACGGCTGTTCACCACGTCGTCGGCGTCGGAACGAGCTTTCCGAATTGGGGTCCTGCGTTCCAAACGGACACTCGAGCCGAAAGTTACGGCCAAAATACTACTGCGTGCTAAAAACGATCCCTTTTGACTCAGAAAATTGTCCTAAATAGAATCCGACAACCGTTACCGACTCCCCGGCAACGGCGCCAAAAACTTGTTCGGTAAAAACTAGTTTTAAATTTATAATACCGAAACACCCCAAGTATAAGGATCGTAGTATAGGATGTTAACGGGTCGTCCTGAGGGAGTGGAATGTTTATCGGATCAAGGAACAATTATTCTATCGATTATGTCACAATTATTAACTAAACTAGGGTTTAAACTAAATATGAATAGTAAAAACGACGATGAACAGTAACTTCGATGAATAGTAAATTGGAATCAAATTGATACGAACTATTCGATTTATCAAGTAATTAAAACAACGGCAAGGCAACGGGAATCCACCAATCAACCAACCCAACCCCAACTAGATTGCGCGCTAAAGATACAATTTTTAGTAATGATCAAATCACGAATTCGATTAAATCTCTTTAATCAATTCCTAGGGTTTCGTTTTCTTTTTCAAGTAAAACAAAACGACATGCAAAACACGATCACGAGATTATTTCTAATACTCTTACTCAAATAATTATAAACGATCTCTCGAATTATAATTAAGTGCATCAATTGAAAAGATCAAATCTTGAACAATATTCTCATATAAATTCAATATTAAAGATAGTTTCATCGATCTCTCGATTCAAATAAAACATAAACAATATAACAATATCTAATTGATGAAAAACCATAAATTAACTCACTAAAGATGTAGCTAAAAATCCTCTAATTGGTGTGGTTGTTGATTGGTTTCATCCGTTGTCCTACCGCAAGATGCTTAGCCTTCAATCATCTTCGAACTCCCAAGCAAGATTGAAAGAAAGAAACTCATATTTTTATTTGATGTGGTGCTTTTTCTGTGTGTAAAATTCTGTGTATTTTTCTCGCTCTTCTCTCGCTCGAGTCTGCTTTGTTTATATAGAGGTCAGAACCGACTTAGCACGGATCTAGAAGATAAATACGAAAATCTCACGACCGACCGAATGACATCACTCGGTCGACCGAATGACATGGCTCGGTCGACCGAGCCACTTTTCTCTCGCACGCTTTAAATGTTTTTTCCGTCGACTTGTTCCCCATCGCATTCGCGCAACCGATCGATTCATTTTGATTTATCTCTCAATTAATACTCCGATTTTCTTCCTTATTTTGAAATCACTTGATTAAATGAGATAAATCTTCTCCATTAATGATATCCCCATGCATATCTTTTAATTTCCTCAAAAATTGTTGTTACACCAAGTCATCGAATAATAATAATAATAAAAATGTGTAACAAAATTAACAATTAAACCCATAATTTCCTCATAATTAAATTATAATTCCTCAATAACCATTATAGGAATTTAACGGTTAAAACACGCTTCTCTCATTTATTTCCCTTAAAAATAAGGTAAATTGTTTAGGGATTAAGCCCGAAAATATAGTAAAATTTACCCCAAAATGCCAGGCTGGGGGGGGGGGCTGTTGGTCTGCTCCACTATTGGGTTGGATATGGGCAAGGGGGCATGGCCCAAGCTGTAGGCGGGTATGACCACCAAGGAGGTTGACTCCATTGCTGTTGCCGACCCTGAAAATTGGAGGGCGGGCCATTACCACCGGTACGATTTGCAGACCGGCCTCCTCCTCTACCGTTGCCATTTCCTTGACGAGCACCCCCTCTGCCATTTTCGCTACCCAAATCAGAACCACCCCCATTGTTACCGCCCCCCTGGTTGCTTCCCCGACGATTATTCCGACCACTGTTGCGATGCTTACCTCGGCCAGAATCAGCCGGAGACGAAGAAAGAGAGCTGTCCGCAGTGGCTGCAAGAGCATGGGACGGAGCATCCTGTTTAACCCGTTCCTGCAGAGTCGTCTCCTCCAACGCGAGTTTCGAGCGAGCCGTTGCAAATGAAGGAAGGTTCTTCTTATTTTGCATCACGCTTACAAAGTTGGAGTAATTTTCGATCCAGGCCTTGGAGCATTCTCAAGACGAGGTTATGCTCAGAATCGAGCACCGACATTCTTCAATTGATCGGAGAGGACTTTGAGACGCTTGCAATAGTCATGTGGACGAGAATTCGCAAGCGTTGTGTTCGTAAACTCCTTATTCGTGATACAAGGCTCGGGAGTTCTTGTTATCGTGGAATAGTTCAAAGAACCCGATTCCACGCGACGCCAGCGATTATCATCATCAACCAAAATCGAGGTGAGGATGTCGGTGTGAACGGTGGCGTAGATCCATTGCGGACCACCGCATCAAGGCGTTTCCAGAGGGTGGGGTTCTCCGATTTGAACTTTTCTCGATGCAAATTTTTTCATCGGTGGCGGTGGGAGGAATGATATGGTCGAGGACATCGCGAACTCTCGCTGAACTTTAAACAGGCGACCACGAGTGATACGGTCCGTTGTCGGCGGTCAGCGTGATGGGGAGAAGAGCTTTCACGTTGCTAATCGAGAGGGCGGGATGGAACTTTTGAGAATCACCCATGGTGAGGAGTGTGGACGCCGGAAAAGTGATCGAGGAAGATGACTTTTACGACCTGTAAGTGTACAGGAAGGCGGCGGAAAAATAATAATGACGGAGAGAGGGTTGAGCGGAAGCAGAGATTGCAAAAAAAAAAAAAAAAAAAAAAAACCTAAAGCTCTGCTACCATGAAAGATTGATATATTATTTTCCGTGATTTTTACATTCCACTGTGTGTTCCATATATACTCAATACAATCTTCGGCTATCGTAACTACTGACTACAATCTAGGCTGAAGACTAGGAGGGGAGAATCCCTCTCAATTAATACACACTAATACACAATATTACTTAATATATGGAACATATTAAGGATGCTAAAATGATGCTAAAATATATACGCTATTACTTTCATAGTTGTATTGATTGAGGTTTCAATAATAATATTCTAATTAATCGTAACAAAGAAAAAAAATTAGGAACTAGAAGCTCGCCATAATGTATGAGAAGTCCAAAATATTTCTGAGTGAGAGTCCGTTTGGATGTGGAAAAGATGAAAAATGTCACAAAAATTCCTGAGAATTCACTTCAAAAAGTTCTCTCAAACTCTACTTTAATTGATTTTAATCCATTGACCAAGTTATGAGGCTCGTATCAATTAGTGGGCCCTTGTGTGATAGTTTAGAGTGGATTTGAACTATCAAGTGAAATTTTGGCGTGGGCCTACGATGGATATAAAGTTATATATGTGTCAACTTCAAAAATCTAATGAATCCAAATAATTTTACATCCAATGATCAATGTATCTGATCACCTAAATCAATTAGAGCATCTCCTATGGCTCAAAAGAAGCCCCTTCAAAAAGAGAATGAGCACTTTATTTTGAAGGTGGTGTTCACTACAGTTCAATTAACCACTTCAGAAACTACCAAACGGTAGAAGAGAAGGTCGGTTTGCCCCCTTTCATCTTCACCTTCAGTGAACGGGTATCGATACAAATATATCTCAAAAAGAAGTAGAAATTGTTTACTTTTCAAAATTCTCTCATGGATGCATAAAATATTTTTTATGGTCCACGGTCTTTTTTTTTACTCTTTCTCAACGTTGAAAAATGATGTCATTGTGTACTCGGTTGTGGTGTATTAATAAAATATAATAAAATGTGACAGCTTTTTGGAAAGAGTTTCCTTTTTTATCCTCTCTCCACAGTGGATGCTCTTAGTGGACATTACTTTGTATGACAATGGGTTAAAATCATTTGGATCGGAGGATGATGATACATACACTACATATTTATCCACGACACTATCAACACCATTTATTGTATTAATTTTCAATAATTACAATATGCTTGTCTTCTTACGTGGTTATGAAATGACGCCTTATTGAATACGTACATAATGTCCGTACATTCTCGGTTGAGGTCCGACTTTTGAGACGGGAAGTTACTGTGGCGGCTCCACCTTGTCGGCGTGGCGGCCGACCCTCTATAAAATAAAACCTTTGGGTTTGGCCTCTCTGCTACAAGGTAACTTGTATAAAAGCATTAGACCTTGAAAATTGAATTTAGTTCTCAGAAAATTGTTTCGATTTTCTTTCCGACATTTGTAATTTGAATTGCAGGGTATTATGCCGATGGTACAATGAATCGCAGTGAAGCAAATTTTCTTCTAAATCAAACCAAGGGAACCGCGAGTTCATAAATGAAATAGGCATGATTTACGCTCTACAACATCCAAATCTTGTAAAGCTTTACGGTTGTCGCATTGAGGAAACCAACTATCGCTTGTCTACGAGTATTTGGAAAATAACTCCCTTGCTCGTGCATTGTTTGGTACGTCGAAAAAAATACTTTTTTAATTACATGAAAGACTTAGCATAGCAAGTATCTACGTTGACAAATACTTTACCTTACGTGCTATATAATACACAGGCCCTGAGGAACACCGGTTGGAATTAGATTGGAAAACCCGACATAAAATCTGCGTGGGAATAGCAAGAGGATTGACGTATCTTCACGAAGAATCAAGGATAAAGATTGTCCATAGGGACATTAAGGCCACCAATGTGCTACTTGACAAGAATTTAAGCCCCAAGATATCTGATTTCAGTTTAGCCAAGCTTGACGAGGAAGGAAATACTCATATAAGTACCCGCATTGCTGGAACATTGTGAGTGATAGTATGATATTTTTTTTTTTACAGTTGTGAATGCTATGCAGTGTAAACCTCTAGAAACGTATAATACACAATTAATAGTGATATATATCTTCTGTGTGAAGAGTGATTATCATACGTTTTGATTCCATAATAATGATTTCTTTTTTGCTTTGTTTACAGTGGATACATGGCACCTGAGTATGCAATGAGGGGTAAATTGACTGACAAAGTTTCTTTTTTTTTTATAATTTTAATTGTGTGGTCCATCAGGGGTTGGGGGGATGAATTCGGGGGATCAAAGGTGTGTCAGCATCATTGTCCTAATAGTAATGAAGTTAATAATAGTAATAATTAACATTAAATATGAATAATTACGACAAACACTAGCTACCGTCTACTACAATTAATTCATGGTAAAGCTAAAAATGAAATCCAAATCTGTAAAATAAAGAGATAAAATAACAAGTAGTCAAAATAGTAACATGATAGGATAGGATTGAAGCATCATAGGATATGATAGGATTGTCATTCGCAGTTGTACATACGGACCCAACAGCAAAACCAGGCCAAGATTGTATGGCGGCTTCTCACTTTGACGCCACAGCAATAGCAACAACAGTTAACCGGACGCATAATTTCAGCCCTTGGCCCATGTACTTGCGCTCTTTTGTTTGTCAACACGTCACGGTAATAACAAACGACGTCCAACAACGGTGTCTTCCGGATAGCCTCCTCCTCCTCGCCCCCCTGCCCCTCGCCCCTGTCCTCATCCTCGCCCCTCGCCCCTCGCTCTGCACTGCAGATAGAATTATACACTGAATCGACACACGAATTGTGAATTTCTTTGCTTTCTCGAAAAGCAAATCTCCAACATATACTATCCCCTTCTTTCGTAAAATAGAGCTTCCTAATTGCATGTCACTGATCTCCACCCCACGTGCAGCTGTAACCTCCACACAAGCATCCTGCCCAACAATCTTGAAAACACTACCACCAATGCACTCCCGTATCCTTTTACAAGACTCGATCGATGAATACGAGCCACCAGAGCCATTAGCAATAGCTTCCATTGCTACGCGATTGTGGCCATACCCAACACCAAAAGTGTATACCGGAAATCTTTGCCTTTGGCGCCTGCTTTTAATACTACTGTGGCCTCCGTAAATGGAAGATGATAAAAATCCAAGATAATTGGGGTATTTCTCGGATTTATTAGTAATATAGTTATATTCATCATTAGGATCATTATTATCGGTATCCAGACCATCCGATAATAAAACAATGATACTAATTGGATTACACTGACGGCGTTGCTCAAGAACTCCGACTCCCATATTCAAACCGGCCACAATATTTGTTTTTCTTCTTCCGTTAACTCAAGCAAATCAACGGCACATTTAGCATCTTTACGGGAAATATCAGTCATCCTACGCAATGGCATTATTCTTTCGGCATTCTTTGAAAATGAAATAATTGAAAGCCGATCACTAGGCAACATATGATCAATCAAAGATTTAGCGGCGGATTGCAGAAGGGACAAATTTTTGTCGTTGCTCATGCTGCCACTAACATCAAGTACGGCAACAATGTCAATCGGTGCTCGTGACGGGAAGTTGGGGAGAAGCTGAGATACAAAAATTCACACGAAGATATGAATCGATACAATGCAGCAATTTCGGGTGATTCCGGATAAGATTGTATTGAAATATTTTCTGGTCGAGAATTCGGTAAAGTTGCAGCAGGTTGATCTGGAAGGGGTTCATCATCATGGAAATTATGATCAGGCAGTACTGTAGTATCTTCTTCATCTTTTCCTCCACTTGAATTATGCAACTGCATACAAAAGAACAACAACACATGCAGATAATTACACACACATATATAATTAATGACATAAAAACGTACATTATCCATAGCCACAATCATAAATTTTAGAATGATGATTGGTTCAACCAAACATATATGGAGTGAAGATTACATACATAATGTTCATAGGAAATTAATAATTCTATTCGTAACCACTGCGACACAACACTTGTCACAATTTTTACGTGTGAGCGATACGTACTAACTAGTAATTAATGAGGTTGTAAAACCCCACCCGCACTCCCTTTTAAAAATGGATGATGATTTAGGCACCACTTTACTCCACACAAATTTACACACACTCACTTCTACATCATAAAATTAGACTAGCATGGGGTTTAGAGGAATAGTTATTTGTATTGTTTTTGTTTTGTTTATGGACTCATTGAATGCGCGCGACATCCTGTTTATTGATTTTTTTTTTTATTGATTTTTTTTTTTTTTTGAGGGACCGTTTATTGAATATAAACCAACCAAAAAATTTAAGATTGTGATAGTTTATGGACTCCTTATATCTTTTGCCCTAACATGAAATCGCATTACTGATAATCAAAATATATCTTCAATTCTTCATAATTTGCCTTCTTGTATGTATAATTTTTGAGGTAGCTAATATGTATATGCATCAAATTCCTAACTATCTACAATTTTAATACCAAAAATTAAAGATTGCGTGGGATAACTAGTTAGGGTTGAGTAAATTATGAGAATTAAAGGAACAATTGAAAACATAGATTACCTGTGCATCTACAATCTCGACCCCAGAAATCTTGCTAATTTTTTGATTCTTTTTTTCCATCGCAAGAGACCTCTCCATATTTATTTTTGAATATATAATTCCTTAGCTAATATTAAATTCTGTAATAAGACACTCTGCAGGTCTCTCTATGTCTATGCGTCGTCTGGTATATTTATGGAGCAAGAAAAACTTGGGCTCCAAGTTAATTAATTGAATATCGATCTATGGTTATTATTGTATTTAATTTAATACAATGATAGATCTATTTACCTATTGTCTGAACATTTTCTTAAGAGTAAAAAAAGGGAATTTAGGAAGAAATACTGTTTCAAAAAACAAAAAAAAAAAGCGAAGAAATACAAAGAAAATATCTAAATCAGGGAGGACTAAAAGGAAAGACAAAAAAAACTGAACGTGGAATCGTTTTTATAGGAAAAATACACAAATTTTATTATGGCCCGCACCAAATCTTACTTCTTACACTGTGTCCAACCAATAAAATTTCAAAGATTTCTCGACTGACCCCTGTGTATAAAACAAGCTTCTAATCGATTTTTCCAAAGTGATGACACTGTGGTCAAAAATCTTTGGCCCATGACCACCATAAAACTGCTGGAAAAAATATGATTTGGTTTGTGATCCAATATTTTCATATAGAAATCATGCATTCAAAAAAAATAAAAATAAAAATAGTTCTCAATAATAATAGGGGGTTCTATTGACACCCTCTATTTACTACTTGCACCCACTTACTACTTATACCACAAAATTTTACTTTTGACACCACGGTTCAAATTTTTATTATTTCCTTACTTCATATACCACAAAAACTACTACTTACACCACAACTTTTAGAAAGATGCAATTGAGTCCTTTACAAATAAAAATAAAACAATCTAACCCAAACCCTAATTCTCTTTCACCCAACTCTTCTTCCTCTCAGCCGCCACTACCATCCCCACCCCCTTACCAAGAACCAAATTAGCCGCCACTACCATTCTCCTCCCCACCACCAGTCCACCACCAACCACCGCTATCTCAATGCCCACCACCAATCAACCATCATCTACCCGCCACCATCATCAACCATCAAACCTCCATCACCATCATCTTCTTTCCTCGCCTTGCAACCACACACCCTCATCCCATCGCCGCCCCACAACCCTCCTCGCAAATTGGACAACCCATTCCCAATCGCCTCTCCCATCCTCCCGTCCACCCTTTCCTACCATAAATCCTCCCATCCCATTCCTTATGTAAACCCATCTCCCTTGATTCGGCCCTTTTAAAAAAAAATCCGAATCGCTGCCACAGTTTGGAACTTGGAGCTGTGATTTTCAATGGGAGAGGAGTCTGCGTTTTCTTGTTTTGGGGAGGGGGTGGGGGAGGAGAGAGAGCCATGATTTTCCGATGCAAATGCCCCGATTTTCCGGTGGGAAGGAGGAGGAGCCCCGATTGTTCCTTTTCCGATTTCGCCTAATTGTTGAGATTCAAAATCTGGTTGCAAGAAGCGAGGCAAGATCTGTAATTGATGGTGATGAAATTGGGTTGTCTACGGCGGCGGAGGCGGTGTTCCAAACTTTCTTGCAAATCGACTTTTTTTTCTTTATTTTTTTTCTACAGGTTGATGTTTATTGTAATTTGCAAATTGCTTTTTGGGTGTGTTTGGAAGGAAGCTAGGTTGAGAAAATATGGAGTGACAAAGTGTGGAGATGGCGGAGGGAGGCTTGGGAGAGATGGGGCGGGCCTGGAGGAGATGGGAAAGATTTTAGGTTTGAGATGAAAGAAGAGGAAGGAAATGAAAATGTTATAAATGTAGGGACCTAAATGTAATAAATCATTGTGTGATTTTCAATATAATCACTAAATGCTACCACAAGTCACACTTGGCTTATCGAAAGAAGATTTTAGGATGTCGATCCCACAAGTGACTTGGGACAATCACCGAATAGTTATCAATTTATATTAGCTAAATTAAGGTCCTATTTAAAACTCAACGCAAGTCCAAGAAATTGCTAAAGATCAAGTTGGAAGAACTTCTAGGATGTCGGATTACCTCATAATAAATATATGACTTTTACAACGACCTTTCCATTTACTATGAATTTTTACTTATGTTGACGAATAATCAAAAGTGATTAACAATATTCTTTCAAACTACTATTAATCGTGCCTAAATTAATATTAAATCCGATTTCTCGCTCATTAAATTAATCTAGACCCATTAAAACATCATTATTCATATTGCCACAAGAAATTTCAATTAACTTTCGCTCTCATGAATTTTCTTGATTGAAATTAGGGTTCTAACCTATCAATTAAACTTCACCTTTCAGTCCATCACCTAATTGATAATAAATTCTTCATATAAACCTATGGAAATTCATCTTTCGATCCATCAATCCATAAATTCAAACGAAATAGCACACCAAAATCAATACAAAGGCATATCAACTCATAATAATAGGAAAAGTCGAATCTTTAACTCATATATCCATTTACCGGGCTCTTCTAATCCTAGAAAATTAAATCAGCCGCACATAATTAAAGCATGGATTTAGGCATTGTGAAACGTAAAAATAAAATGAAAGGAAGAAAATTAAGAGAAAGGAAATAGAATTGTCTCACAAATATCATAAAACCAAGAAATTCATGATCCGTTTCTTCGCTCTCGAGCCCTAAGCAAAAATCTTGTTCTTCAAAAGTTAGGAGAAAAATAGTAGATGGGATTCGATTTGCAAATCACGCCTCAAGGAATGATATTGGCGCCTATGATGCTTTTTTTTAATTTAAGGAAATTATTTTAGGATAAATAGAATTTTCCTTAATTCAAATTGTGTAATTTATCTCCTAAAATAAAATTCCCTAAAAATATGCGTGTAAATCCATCCAAATTTGCGCCATCAACATGAAAATTACGTTGGAAGTTGTGTCCACCAATCGTAACATTTCGTTGGCTGTCAGAAAATTCGAATAGTTTCAGATTTTTCACACCTTGTTCCATTCTTTCACACACCAGGTGTGATTCCTCATGCCATCACGATTTTGACTCCTTTTTAGCTCATTTTCATTGCCTTTTATGCTCGGATTCATCATATCTGTAAAATATCAAAGCCACAGCAGTAATCTAGTCTAAAAAAGCAATTTATCATATGAATATCACAAAATAGGCATTAAAACATGTCAAAACGATCTAAGAATAATCACTTATGGCGGACTTATCATAAACTTAGTAAATTTAGTTTTTATTATGTTTGTGGTGTAGAAAGTAATTGTGTGGTGTGATATAATAGAAAAAATTTAATAAAAAAATGGGTGCTAATAGTAATAAGGGGGTGTCAATAGAACCCCTAATAATAATAATAATAATAATAATAATAATAATACGATGCGTTTTATGCGCCGGGCATTATTATGTGTCATAAAGGAAAGGGAAAAAAAAATTGAACGAAAATCTGCTAGAAAAGAGGAAAAAGGGATTTCGACCCACAATTAGATGTATGTAATAATTGAATATACACATATATACTTGAAAATTGAAAGAGGAAAAAAATTGATAAATTTATGACCCCTATTTTACAAATACTTGAGCCACCGTGCATGCTAGATTGGTTTTAACTTTCTCGAGAAGTCTTATACGGAGTTTGTCACCATAGAAACAAAGATATTTTATGATCACGAGACGAGTCGCCCATCGCTTGCTCATCCGGAAAGCGATAAAAAAATGAACGGTCTTTGTAATATTCCGATTTTCGGAAATGGCATACGTGTTATTATTTTCATAAAACGAAATATTATTATTTCTTTTCTTTTATGGAGTTAAGTATTTAATTGATATATATATATATATATATATATATATATATATATATATATATATATATATATATATATATATATATATTCGAGTTATATGTATATATATGATTAAGGGAAAAATCGATTATTTGGTAATTAAGGGCAATTAAGGAAAAGGGGATTAATTGGGAATTGGTATTTAAGGAAAATTAAATCGATTATTCCCAAAACCTAAATACAAATTCGTAAATCGCTTCACGCCCTCTTCTCTCATGCTCGAGAGGAAGAAATAGGGCTTGGACGATTTTCACAAATTCTAAGAGAAAGCTTAACCGCTTTCGGATCGACGAGAGATTTGGAATCGCTGTGAGAAGAACAACGCTTGGATATCGGTTCAGGAAGTGCAAAGAGACTTTTCAAGGTCGTTTGGGTCGGGCTTTTGGTCGCAAATAGGTAAGAGACTCTTCATATGATCTCAATTATGATTCGTAAAGTTTAGGTTATGTTTTTAAGATGCGTAGATGCAAGAAAGATGTGTTTTTCGTTGATCAAAGGATCATAGATGTTTTGGAATGTTTAGATATGTTTCCCTGTGTTTTACTGTGTTGAAATCGATGTGAATTAGGTTAGAAACGAATTAGAAACCGCGCTTTGAAGATTTTAGCGCTTTGGGAAAAACTCAGCAAACGAGCGTTCGCCGACCAGTAAACGGGCGCTTGTGGTCATAAGCACCAAACGGGCGTTGCACAAGGCGACGGGCGCTTGAGGTTAGATTTTTGATTCGTGATGTAGCCATTTTTACGGACGGGCGTTTGGGGTTGCGTGGACAGCGCTCGATGTCAAACGGGCGTCCATAGGATGTCAAATGGGCGCTTGACTTGTTTTACCTTGTTTTTACTGCTTTTATCCTTTCACTTGGTTTCGTGCTTCGTAATCATGTTATTATTGTCTTAAACCCTTGATTTGTGATACGTGAGCATTTCATAAACCCAAACAAGCCTCGAATTGAGCTTCGATTCGCTCGCTTAAAACACCGAATGTACTTTTAAAAGGAGTTGAAGTTCGGATCCGCTGGAAGAGCATGATAGGTTTGTGTTTTGATGAATTAGTATTCATCAACGTCGCATGTAATTGCTAGCCTTGTTAATGCTCTAGTGGTCTGGAGAAGAGAGTAGTACTTGTGAGGAGTTTAATTGAAAACACTTAGGTGATTCGTTAATCATCCTAATAAATACGCACTTGACTAGTAAAAGATTAAACAACATGTCTCTCATGGATAAGCACCACCTATATCGCAATGTGTGTGCTACCTCTGAAGGTGGAAGAACCCGTAGGTCAAAAAAACCACAAGTTCGGGTGACTCCACTGAGATGCGCGCACTATCGGAGTCTACCTATTCTAGACTTCGTGGATATTGATGTGATCCACTAATATGTTGCCAAGAGTGTCTCAAAAGTGGATACGCCGTAATGCCCTCGAGAGAGTGCGGTTGTAAACATAGATAGGTTAAATAGAACGCTTAGTCAATTCACGTTGATGGACACGAAATGAACCTCGATTGAGTCGGTCCATATATAAACAACTAAACTTTTAAATATCTTTTCTTTATAAATTGTAATTGTCATTATAGCTTTCTTTTCTTATTAAGACGTTGACTTACCTCAAATGACGTTTTTACATGTGTTTGGGGATGAGTAAGATTTAACAGTCGATAATGTTTACGAGGAGGAGTTCGATGATGACGTTTGAAGACGCCTCATCAAAGACTTTACTTTTATTCTTTTATCATTCTTCATTAGACTCGTGTTTAGACTTTTGGTTTTGAGACTCAGAAGACTTTTACGCTTCTTTTGAGAATATCGTGACGCTTTTTTTGGATTTCGTATTTTCCTTGAATGTAATAAGTTGCATTTCCATCTTTAGATTTCATGTTTCTATTCTTGGATGTTTGAAATTTTCATACCCAGTCTTTTCGCTTCGTTCATTATTTGATGGTGATACGACGTAAGAGTGGCTTACGATAAAAGTGAATTTATTTTTATTTTATACGCGCTTCGAACGCTCTTTTCCGTGATAAGACTTAGGTGTCTAACTGAGCGTACATATCTTAATTTGACTAGCGCTCTTGGAATATTTATTAGTTCTCTAACTATTTGTGTTGGTTTTTTTTTTTTTTTTTTTTTCATTCTTAAAAGTAGATGCTTGTTATCAAACTTTAGTAGCTCTCTGCAGATGGATCTTCTCTACATTGGCCGAATCTCGGATCGTTTTTACCAAAGAATTAAAAATAAAACAACTTTGTCATTTTATGTGGTAAAAGTTAATTAATTAATGATTGTTGAATCTGAGTCATCTGACCATATACAATAATCACAGATTTTAGAATTTTAGAAGTAAAATCATTCCAACTATAAACTTACTTAATAAATGAATATTCAGGGCAGAGTAAGTGCAAATCACTTTTAAAGAAAGCTTAATTCTTACTGTCTTCTTCTCTCTTTAAAGGCAGGCAACGACATGCTGAGAATCTTTTTCGCCTTCAATATATACTTTTATAATACGAATTCATATACTTTTGTTCACAAAAATCAAGTATTCGCTTATATATATATATATGGGTGTTTGCTTTTGTTGTAAGGTTCCACCACCGGCTTCAGCTGGATTTTTCTCATATATGCTCGTTTTATTGGTCTGTATTTATAGTCGCCTCACTCCTTCATTTCTGAAGCAAAAAATTCTCTCGTGTAAAGTAGTAATTAATCTGGCCGGGCGCGCCACCATGGCAGAGGATCCTTTGACGGAGGAACAGATTGCTGAGTTCGGGAAGCTTTTTCCTCATTGACAAGGATTCCAATGGTATAATTAATTTGGCCAATTAATCTCTGTCATGTGTTTTTTTTTCTTATTTTATAATATATATTTAATTATTTCTTATTTATGATCTTTGTCCTCTAGTTAAGCAAATTGACTGCAACATATTCAAGTTGTTTACCTTAAGCCTTCGTCTTTAAACTACGAGTTAAATCGCAATGTTGGGACATATTATACACACTATTCATATATAAGGAAATATAATAACATATTTACTACCATCAATTGATTTTAGTGCAAATCTGTAAATTGGTTGATCTTAACACTAGATCGAGTTATGATGCAAGTGTTGGGACAGATTGCCCACACTTGAGGAGAGATGTTGGGAGATATTGTCTACACTCTAAATTGTGCAAGTGTTGGACATATTGCCAACACTTGACGAGAGGTGTTGGGACAGATTACCACCTATTGGTTTTAATAAAAGCGCTTTGATCTTAACACGCAAAAAAAAAAGCTAATGACATTGAGATTGTCCACACTTCTAAAAACACATGAAAACAAAGAACATCAATTTGGTTCTTTTAGAAGTTTGAAATATAAGTTTTAAGGGAAAATTGTTTTGATCATTAGATTCATTACAATGAAGATTGATGAAATTGATCATCATGGAATGAAATTCAGTATTCTAATTGCCTAATTAGATCACCAATTTCACTTTATATAGCCTTAATCGAGCTAGCTAACCACTTTATACAAAATTCAACCACCTTGCGTACGGGAATAATCTAATGTTTTCGTGTTGTGCCTCTTTATGTGCTTTATATACAAGGGCCTAGACACACGAGTTTAGCAATATAAATTGCCCCCAAGTTGATAGAATGTTGATGTCGTAGGATAGACCATTTTAACCATCAACATCTTCTCGAGGACATGTCCCGAGTCTATTTGGTAGTCCAGGACATGTCCTAGACAAGTCTAGGACTCACAAGACATGCCTGCACATCCCGCTACTCCTTTATACAATGCACCAGGATGTCCTCTATGATTTTTTTTTTTTTTTTTTACTAAACACATAGAAGAAATTAGTGACCTCTATGATTTTTTTTACCTCATGTCCTAGACAAGTCTAGGATTGTCAAGACATGCCTAGACATCCTGTCACTCATTTATACAATGCACCAGGATGTCCTCTATGATTTTTTTTTTTACCTTCTTAAACACATAGAAGAAATTAGTGACCTCTAAGATTTTTTTTACCTCAAAGAAGGAATTAAGTTGAGCCGTAAGAGAAAACGTCCAAGAAACCGGGATCGTTGGCTCCATTGTAATGTTCTTTAAGCTTTTTGGCTTTTAGGTTTCAAATTTTCTCTCGGATTATCGCCTAATTCACCAAGATGATCGGTGGTCTTCACCAAAGACTTCAACTAACCGATCGGGATCACCGATTGCCTTCGTATGCTCGTAATGCTCCTCAACTTCAATTAACTAATGCCGATGCTGATTCTCTTCTTATTCTTTTGTTCAGATTGCTCCCCAACTAAACTACGGGCCTCTTCAACATCTTCTCGAGCAAACGGGGCACTCCATCATCTTCTCGAGTAAACTCTTATGAAAATCGATCATCTTCAACTCCACTTCAATTTCCTTATCCGATCATCACAGTCGAGCAAGACCAATAATCTCCACCTTTGTCAAACCTCGTAGAACCATAGCATCATACTCTCCTCGATCAAGATAATCGATCATCGGTCGCAAAAAACACACAATCTTAATTATAATTAAAAAATAGTAGATGTAACATTTATGATTAATGAATAAGTTACCATTTTCCCGCAGTCCCTTCGGTCCATCCATGCGTGGAGGAGTAATTTCGGTGCACCTCCAATCCAACATCCTAGTAATGCAATTATCATCGATGCACGCTATGTATCCACCGTGATCCGGTAGGATATCGTAAGCAAGGTATCGTGAATATGTATGAGATACCCAACCATATATAGATCTTCTAAACCGTGATGTGTTATTCATATCACGCAAATTTATTGTATCAACCGCGTCCGAATACGCTTAATAAAAGACTCCCGTAGGGTTTGTCCTCACGGATACATATCCACGTGATGTAAATCCTCAACTCTATAAAAATCCTCATCTGGAATGGAAGCCGAGCCCTCGCATCCATCAAGAATACCGTAAAAAAAAAATCAACCCTAGACGGTAAACGACTTCTGCATCCTTCTCTAACGACAATGCGTCTTCTAATCTTTTCACCGTGATGAACCGACGGTGCTTGTATAAATGTGTACCCACCCTTACACACATGGACTTCTCATCACTAGGAGGGAGTGTTGACCCAAACGGGAGGCCACAATACATGGCAAACTCACGTTTGCCAAATCGAAATAGAGATTCAGAAAAAAAAAATAAAAAAATAAAACTCATCTTATGGGTCCGATTCCACCATATGCGACAATATGTAGCTTATTATTATTCACTGAAAACTTCCATTGTTTGATCGCCAACATACATTCACCAAATACTGATTTCTCGAACTTTTCTAGCATCCCAACAGCACTCAAATGCTTTTCAAGAATTTCCATCTTAGCCTGCACATTTCTATATGCCCATTCGGGATATTCGATTATAAAGCTTGTTAATAAACATGTCGTCCCAAAAGATTGGTTCAAAAATAATTAACCAGTTTTTATAATCGAATATCCCCGGATGGTCAACCCTTCGTATTTTTGAGCTAGTATTTGTTAGATTATCTTTTATTTTTTGAGCTAGTATTTGTTAGATTATCTTTTATTTAATGCCCCTCCTTAAGTTGCCTAATTAATTAGTTAATTATTTAGCTAATTATTCACCTAGTTTCTAATTTTTTTCGGGCTAGGTTAATGGACCAAAAGTCCTACTAGCTGTTGGATTTGACAAACTCAACGCCTAGTTTATTTTTCCTGCTTTATGGACTGGTTTGTGTATATATAAAAGATGAGTAGGGTTGCAATTCACTTTACGGGAAATTCTAGAGCAAGACGAGAACGGGCATATAGCAATGATGAACATGTAGGTTCCACATGCGGGGGGAAACGCCCTCCGAAAGTCCCAGTCGGTGAATATGTTATTCCACATCATTCGTCATTAGATGTAGAATGGGCATATAGAAATATGCAGGCTAAGATGGAAATTCTTGAAAAGCATTTCAGTGCTGTTGGCATGCTAGAAAAGTTCGAGAAATCAGTATTTGGTCGATGTATGTCGGCGATCAAACAATGGAAGTTTTCAGGGATAATAATAAACTACATATTGTCGAATATGGTGGAATCGGACCCACAAGATGAGCTATATTTCAGATTTTTTTTTCTGAATCTCTATTTCGATTTGGCAAACGTGAGTTTGCCATGTATTGTGGCATCCCGTTTGGGTCAACACTCCCCTAGTGATGAGAAGTCCAAGTGTATAAGGGTGGGTACACATTTATACAAGCACCGTCGGTCCATCACGGTGAAAATATTAGAAGACGATTGTCGTTAGAGAAGGATGCGGAAGTCGCTTTTACCGCCTTGGGTTGATATTTTTTTACGGTATTCTCAATGAATGCTAGGACTCGGCTTCCATTCCGTATGAGGATTTTTATATAGTTGAGGATTTACATCACGTAGATATGTATCCGTGGGGACAAGCCCTTTGGGAGTCTTTTATTAATCAGATTCGGGTTGCGCTTGATACAATAAATTTGCGTGATGATGTGAATAACACATCACGGCTTTAGATATCTATATATGGTTGGTATCTCAGATTATAAGATTTTGCTTACGATATCCTACCGGATCTCGTGAATAAAGGTGGATACGCCACGCGCATCGGTGATAATTCAGAATTAGATGTTAGAGTGAAGGTGCACCAAATTACTCCTCCACGCATGGATGGACCGGCGGATCATGGGAAAATCTTGGTGATAAAGTATTTAAATATATGTTAACCTATTCATTCATCATAAATGTTACATATACTATTTTCTAATTAAGATGGTGTGTTTTTTGCGACCTCACGATCGATTATCTTGAGCCGTGAGAGAGTGATGATATGGTTCTACTAAAAATAGGTTTGACAAAGGTAGAGATTACCGGGTCTTGCTCCACTGCGTGATCGGGATAAGCTAATTTAAGTGGAGTTGAAGAGGATCGATTTCCATAAGAGTTTGCTCGAGAAGACAATGGAGTGCCCCCGTTTGCTCGAGAAGATGTTGAAGAGGCCCCGTAGATTAGTTGGGGAGCAATCTGAACAAAAGAATAAGAAGAGAATCACTGATCGGCATGAGTTAATTGAAGTTGAGGAGCATTCTGAGAATATGAAGACAATCAGTGATCCCGATCGGTTAGTTGAAGTGCTGGCGAAGACCACCACCATCTTGGTGGATTACTTGAGGCGATAATCCACGGAGAAAATTTGAAACCCAAAAGCAAAAAACTTAAAGAACATTACAATGGAGCCAACGAGCCCCGCTTAGACGCTTTCTCTTACGGCTCATTTTAATTCCTTCTTTGAGGTTAAAAAAATCATAGAGGTCACTAATTTCTTCCATGTGTTTAAGAAGGTAAAAACCATAGAGACATCCTCGTGCATTGTATAAAGGAGTGACAGGATGTCCTGGGCATGTCTTGACAGTCCTAGACTTGTCTAGGACATGTCCTGGACTACCAAATAGACTCAGGACAAGTCTAGACAAGCCTGCACAAACCTAAGGACTGATGCACAAGGACATACCTGATAGACTTGGACCAAGCACACTTGTACACCCAGGCAGACCTTAAACAAGATACACTAGACAGACAAGCTGACTGGACTGAACATAAGTTTATAAAAAAGATAAAACTTTAATACACATAAGTATAATAAAAAGGCCAATAATCTAGTCTTTCACAAGTATACAATACTAACCTCAGCAGACGCAAGAAACATTTTTGCCAAACCTTGTTTTGTAGAGCTTGACAATGATTTCGTGAGCCCGAAATCCAGCAGAATTGGACGATGTGGAGGTTCCTTGCTTACTAGAAATTTCCTATTACGAGACGACAGCCCATTTCAAAAACAACAACCATTTTATGTGAAAGTGAACAGGAGATTCCGCAAACAATTTAAAAAAGGCATGCATTTTGGCGAGAAGGTAAAAAATGAGAACAGTATACACAGTACCCGGATGAGGATCTCCGTTAAAAAATCCATCAACATATATTTGGTGGGCATAAGCCCGGGTAATTTCTTCAACAAGTTTTTGTTTGTCAACGCCAACGCCTGGAGATTCCAGGTCATTTATACGAACACCATCCATATACTCCGCATTAAGGGCCCTTTCAATGATCGATATTAAACGAAAATTTCAATTCCATAAGTACATGGTTATAAAGTCTGCAATTATTTGAACCAAAACAGAAAGACGTAATTGCATGAATACTTTCATTTCATATGGAATCAAAATAGTGTTCTTCACACTTCACTATGCAAAGAATGCGTAATCATTAAAGAGATAGAAGCGGCAATCTACCTGAATAACTTCTGTAATCAATACACCCACACGATTGCATGAATACTTTCATTTCATATGGAATCAAAATAGTGTTCTTCACACTTCACTATGCAAAGAATGCGTAATCATTAAAGAGATAGAAGCGGCAATCTACCTGAATAACTTCTGTAATCAATACACCCACACGATTGGTAGGTATGTTGTCTTCATACCTATTCTTGCAACCAAGATTTGAAGCAACTTTTTCCATGTTTTCTAAAAATGAAGCAATATAAAACAGCTTTAAACACATGCACGCACGCACGCACGCACGTATCCGATTTTATTCCAACAAATTCATCTAAACTACCCGCCTATGGTTAAAGTCCAGCTCTTTTGGAGCTTCTTTACACCATTCATCGATCATCGGGTTGAAGTTATATTGTGGTTCGCCCATGCAATCCAAATCAACTAATGACTTTGCATTCTTCAGATCCTGCAAGAAACTTAATCAATCAAAAGCTCTTGAAATTACTCGCCTTACATGGATGAGCAAAATAAGAGGATATATAACCTCCAAGATATTATTGTATTGATTCCATCGTGTTGAACTTTAACAACATTCCGCCATTAGTCGAGTAGCACGATGAACTTGTGCAATCTGCATGGTAATAAAAGCACGTTAAGACATTTTGCCACGCCACGATTGAAATTAATATGCCGCATAAAAATGAAACAATAGCAAAAGGTTTACTCATAAAGGACAAATCAAAATACTATATACCAAATTGATATATAGCCTGAGGCACCCCGATATATAGCTCGCTTCAATGTTAAGAGGAGAAATAAAAGATTCTTCTAGAATTTCCTGAACTTCTTTCCGATGCATGTTGATTAAAGAACACGGGTTAGCAATGAGGAAGCTTTTTCAAAGTACATATTTCACAGACTCTAATAGAAGTTGTTTGGTTCCTAATCTACCCTTCATAAAAGTAATTAACGATACCTCTCGATAATTTCACCACAGAGCCCGCCAAAAGATAAGAAGTGGTACAAATGCGAGAACCAGGCTCAGTCTCAGAGGTCGATAGAGCTATTGACTTGAGACATTCATCCCAATTGACTATCAAAGATAGGGTTTTCCTTAAGAAGTCAAGCTATTGCATTGTGCAGACATGATGTATGGTTAAGAACATGATGAACCTGATTAAGGAGATCGAATCAGTTCAAGAATTGTTCGTTAAAGAAAAAAATCAGTTGAAGAAATAAGACCGCTCTTCGAATGAGTAAAATAAACATAGACAAGACACAAATCAGTGACCTAGGTTGCACGGGGTATGGATATGTGCGTATGGGATTTTTCTGAAAATATAGGATACGGTTACGGATGGGATACGTGTACATATTAAGAGTATAGGGACTTAATCTGTATATAATAAAAATACAAGGATCAAATTATAAATATTAAAAATCATAAACCAAGCAATTTTAGTTGGTTTTCTTCATTTTGGATGGTTTTTCTTTAATTTTCTGGTGGTTTGTCTTCATTTTATGTACTTGAGTTATAGATGTGCATATTCTAATAACATATCCAACTTTAAAAAATGGCAAACTAGCCTCAGGGGGTGTATCCTAAGTATCCGGTCGGAACTGTGTCCTACACATATCGGATAATGGACGCGCTACAAAATAGAAGCATCTTCATAGATTGTGACTGTGTGTGAGAGAGAAAGAGAGAGAACGTTGAACCACACAAAAGGATTTTTATACATAGACGGTAGTTGATTTTGAAAACACCACATGAAAATCTAGCTTCAATGCAGTATATATGTCTCAGGAAAAAAAAAAAAACATTCGAGAAAAATTCAGTCCAAGTTGAAAGCTAAACCTTAATTTTCTCTTTCCTGTTTATTCCAAATTGGGCCAAATGCTTATGAATCATCATCAAGTCTCACTTTCCTGGTAAATGGAATACACAAAAGGTTATTACTAAATCTTCAAGTTTAAGGATTAAAGAAGAATTTACAGCTTTATTCACATTCAAATGCTAAAACAAATGTAAACCAGAAATGCCTACTTTGTGTTGAAACAAAATCAATGCCTTGATTCTCAGATCATTAGTTAACTGTTTGTACTATTTAAATATGTATCACTCATCATTATTGCATTCTCAAAATCTACAGTACTTGTATGTAAATAAAAGGGCACGTAAGCTATACTGCATACCCGTTGTCCACCAGCCAGTGTAGTAACATTCCAGCAGTAATCCCCTTGGTCACAGAAAATACGGGAAATAAACTGTCCGGCTGAACTGGTCGAGGATCGATCTTCCAAGAGTCCCAGCAGCAGTATCAATTATCACTTGTCCGTCTTTGTAGGCACAAACCTTGTATACACAACATTTTTTTCAATGTAAGATAAAGCATACGGTTTTACTTAATCATGTATAGCGCTTGCTCTGCAACAATCCCGAGTACCTGGATTCCTAATATTTTCTCTGCATTTCCTAGCTCAATATTAGATTCTGCAGTTTTGCTTCAACATCTGAATGGACAGGACTGTCGAAAATCCACTGTATGTCTACAGACGGTCCTTTATGCATGTTGCTGGAAATACGTACATACGGTTAACATGCCGAACCAGAGGGTTGTAAATGTAGTGTAGTCATTATAAAACCAAAACAAGGTTACCCCTTTAAGACAGATTCTGCAAATGGCCTCATGATATCTATATACGATACTCGAGTATTCATGCTCGATGAAAGTCCTGCAAAAAGTTAAAGTACTGGTTTTGTATTGAGCTATATAGAGCTTAACAGGGGAGAAAGGAAAGCAAAAAAGATTTACTTTCTACCTCTAAGAAGATTAATTACTCCTGTAAATATGACAATATCGCCTAGGAAAGTATCGACCTGAATGAAATATAAACATCAGCTGGTTCAGATATGGCTAAAAAGTTCTGGGAATTTCTAAAAGTTCTAAAACGAAAAAGAAACCGTCAACGTACAGGATTAAAATGCTTCACTTCATTCTGATTCAGATTCATCTTCTCTAGTAGGAATTTAAGATTTTTGTTTCTTTGCACAGCAAGAGATTTTACGTTTTCCTGATGAAAAGATGGCAGTCAGTAATGTTTACACATCAGATCTTCAAGAAATTTAGAAAGGACATATTATACTGAACTACTACGTACAAAAGCTTCGGTGGAAGGTCTTGATGAACGAAAGAATGTATTTGCCATTAGCATGACTTGCTCTGGCATGTCCAACCGCAATTTGAGTCCCATTTCTGCAAAGGCGGACAGGAGTGCCACATGGTCTCCCTGCACAAAAATTCCACCCATTTATTTGCTTCATAGAAAGCAATAGACATCACTAGCTAAACAAAAAGTTTCATGAAAAAAAAAAAACAACTCTAGACATGTAGCAAAAAGTTAACATGTCCAAAAGTAGTAATTTTTTGTTTTAGCAGGTTAACATGCACAGAAGCAGTAGGCTTTTGTTGTAGCAGGTTAACATGCCCAATAATAGTAATGGGTTTTTTCGATAGTCCGAAATAAGTCATGCCCAATAATAGTAATGTGTTTTTTCGATAGTCCGAAATAAGTCACTTAAGCCAGTTTAAAGTTTCAACTACAAAGTATACAATACTAACCTCAGCAGACGCAAGAAACATATTTGCCAAAGCTTGTTTTGTAGAGCTTGACAATGATTTAGTGAGCCCAAATCCAGCAGAATTGGACGATGTGGAGGTTCCTTGCTTACTAGAAAATTTCCTATTAAGAGACAGATCCATTTCAAAAACAACCACCATTTTATGTGAAAGTGTACAGGAGATTCCACAAACAATTTTGAAAAATGCATGCATTTTGGAGAGAATGTAAAAAGTCAGGATAGTATACACAGTACCTGGATGAGGGTCTCCGTTAAAAAATCCATCAACATATATTTGGTGGGCATAAGCTCGGGTAATTTCTTCAACAAAATTTTGTTTGTCAACACCCAACGCTTCCAGAGATTCCAGGTCATTTATACGTACACCGTCCATTTATACGTACACCGTCCATATACTCCAAGAATAAGGACCCTTTCAGTCGACTGGCATTAAACGAAAATTTAAATTCCATGATTTGAATCAAAACAAAAAGACATAATTGCATGAATACTTTCATATGGAATCAAAATAGTGTTCCTCACACTTCACAATGCAAAGAACGTGTAATCATTATTGAGATAGAAACAACAATCTACCTGAATAACTTCTGGAATCAATACATCCACACGATTGGTACGTATGTTGGCTTCAGACCTATTCTTGCAGCCATGATTTGAAGCAACTTTTTGCATGTTTTCTGAAAAAAAGAAACAACATAAAACAGTCTAAACACATGCACGCACGCACGCACGTGTATCTGATTTTATTCCAAGAAATTCATTTAACTACCAGCTTCATGGTTAAAGTCCAGTTCTTTTGGAGCTTCCTTACACCATTCATCGATCATCGGGTTGAAGTTATATTGTGGTTCGGCCCATGCTATATCAACTAATGACTTTGCATTCTTCAGATCCTGCAAGAAACTTACTCAATCAAAAAGCTCTTGAAATTACTCGGTCTTTACATGGATGAGCAAAATAAGAGGATATATAACCTCCAGTATTATTGTATTGATTCCATCGTGTTGAACTTTAACAACAACATTCCGCCCATTAGTCAGAGTAGCACGATGAACTTGTGCGATCTGCATGGTAATAAAAAGCACGTTAAGACATTTTGCCACGTCACCACTGAAATTAATATGCCAGACAAAAAATGAAACAATAGCGAAAGGTTTACTCAGAAAGGGCAAATCAAAATACTATATACTGAAATTCGGAGAGGCTAGTATAAGTCGCCATGGCAGGTTCTAGGTATATATGTATTGATATATTTTAGATAATTAAAAGAACTTTGCATCGAATGATTTACCGATGCTGATGCTAGTGGTACTGTATCGAAATCTAGAAAAAGCTCTTCCACGGATTGCCCCAGTTCTTCTTCTATAGTTCCACAAACCTGAGTAAAGAACACACATTGTTATCCAGTAAATCTTGTCAACTATATACATACAAGACAATGTGATACCAACTCAACGGAAGAAAACAGGGATAGGAAAATAGGAACCATCAAAGAAACAGATGCAAATGGATGCAAGTTCTGAGTGCAACAAAGTAGCCTAATTGTCACAGTCTTTCTTTAAGGAGGAATTCATGTACTATTTGATCCAAGTGACATTCAAAATTATAATGCAACAGGCAATTTTAAACAACGCGTATGCAAACTCAATTTCGACAACATTTACCTCTTCCAGAGGGCGAGGAGGAAGAGAATCCTGCAACTGCTTTAAAAGAATAATATATGCCTGAGGAAGCACATCAGCTCGGGTGGATAGATACTGGCCAAGTTTTACCCACAAGACTTCCAATTGTACCATCAAATTAAGAACACGCCTACCATTACGCTCATGAGCTTTCTGCCATAGAGCTGCTTGTTTTGATTTCTTAGTCCATTTTTCTCTCTGTTGCAACACCTACACATACGGAGATAAAGATGGACATAACGAAATGTAATCTCCAGCTTCATGCAAATGAAAAAAAATGGAGTCCATAAATGACAATCTACATAAGAGAATCTCTACCTTATAATGAGTGCCAAAGCGAAAACTCACATGCGCCTCCTGTATATATTTCCGCATCCCAGATTGAAGCTGATTTGAGGTAATTGTAACATTACGGTAATTCGAAAAATCTTCCCAAAAAGAAAAAAGAGAGAGTCAAAGACACAATTTTTATAACTGAAAATCACAGAAAGCTTTACATAACATTGATAAAACGAATCAAGCACAAATACCACAATAAGAAACGGTAAACAAAGCATCAAGTAGTTGTTCACATATCAAAACCCTTGACCAAATAGCCGCCTCCATCTTTTTCATTCACATACATTTCAGCTCGAACTCGAGGTACGGCGAGTTGCCATCGAAATCCGGCGATTGGAAGAGTTTCTCCGAGATTCTCTGCAAAATCATTCGTAAAAGGTAATTTTAGCTATCAATTTTCTTATCTTGTTCTTTTTTTTTTTTTTTTCCTGCTAATTTCGCAATTGGTGGTGGCCTTGGTGGATACTAATTTGTTTGGTGGTTATGGTCGTGGTGGGTCTTGGTTACGGAATGTAGGAGATTAGGGGGTGGTTGTGGCTGGGATGGGGAGAGGGGTGGATAAAATAATCCCAGTTCTTCTTAAACCTTCTTTGATTAGTCAATTGACTGGGGAGATGCGGTGGATATACTGTCTCACTCTTTTCATCTTATTGTGAATTTCAGAATCTTTAGAGTACGAAGATGACTTGTTTAGGCCATTCATACTTAATCTCGTACAAGCATTTGAACTGCCCCTGCTGATATTGCTTTTAAATTAATTGAAAAATGACATCTTAGAATCATTCATGAAATTTCTGGTCTCTATCCTTTTGCACAAAGTTGGGTTGCCAAATGATTTGCAATTTTGTGCCTAGCTGGTATTCTTATGAATACATCCTTACTCCGATTTTTTATTTATCATATATGCAATGTATCTCAATTGCATGTATGTCCTTTATCCTTTATCATACGTGACTATTTGGTTACAGAATGGAGAGACTAGTGAAATATTTTCGGTTTCGCTCACGAATCCAATCATCCCCTAGTAATTTCCTTAGTTCTTCAGGATAAGAACATTTCACCTTGTCAGCCATACAATGTACATTGTTCATCAAAAAAAGATGTCGTAGCACGTCGTTTTCATTTAATAGCATGAATATATGAACCGTGTTCAAGCAAATTTCATGTATTTTGAGTCAGACTCTTGATTAGTCACCTCCAAGCTTGTAGTCGCTGTGCTTGCTAGTTCACACGACTAATAATGCTGGAATCTTGGCCTTTCTCTGTATTCTCTGCTACATAAATGTCATAAACAACTGGCCTTTCAACACTTCTTCTTGATGCCTTCTTATCACCAGAATTACTACTCGACTGCCCGTTTTCGTTCTTGATGAATTTTTGTTGTGATTTATATGATGTTATTTGTAATGGAAGATGATTTTGATTTTGCAAGGTGAACTTCAACTGTTATTCTCCTTTTAAATTGTGTAGACCACATGACTATGTCGCTAGCCGTTCTTAAACGATTTCTTGAGGTCCTTTGTCTGTTTCTACTCAAAGAACTTCTACATGTGCATCTGTTATACAAGTATCTTATTGTGAAAGACTAAATTATTGGCCATCTTATTATACTTATGTGTATTAAAGTTTGATCTTTTTTTGTAAATTTATGTTCAGTCCGCCTGGGTGTTCCAAGTCTATCAGGTATGTCCTAGTGCATCAGTCCTTAGGTTTGTGCAGCTTGTCTAGACTTGTCTCCGAGTCTATTTGGTAGTCCAGACATGTCCTAGACAAGTCTAGGATCTACAAAACATGCCCAGACATCCTCGTCACTCCTTTATACAATGCACCAGGATGTCCTCTATGATTTTTTTTTACCTTCTTAAACACATGGAAGAAATTCGTGACCTCTATGATTTTTTTTTTTACCTTAAAGAAGGAATTAAAGTTGAGCCGTAAGAGAAAACGTCTAAAAACGGGGCTCTGGCTCCATTGTAATGTTCTTTAAGCTTTTTGGCTTTTGGGTTTCAAATTTTCTCCGTGGATTATCGCCTAATCCACCAACATGACTGGTGGTCTTCGCCAGCACTTCAACTAACCGATCGGGATCACTGATTGCCTTCGTATGCTCAGAATGCTCCTCAACTTCAATTAACTCATGCCGATCAGTGATTCTCTTCTTATTCTTCTGTTCAGATTGCTCCACAACTAAACTATGGGGCCTCTTCAACATCTTCTCGAGCAAACGGGGGCACTCCATCATCTTTCTCGAGTGAACTCTTATGAAAATCGATCATCTTCAACTCCACTTCAATTTGCTTATCCCGATCATAGGCTGGAGCAAGACCAGTAATCTCCACCTTTGTCAAACCTATTTCTGGTAGAACCATAGCATCATTCTCTCCTGGCTCAAGATAATCGATCGTCGGCTGCAAAAAAACACACCATCTTAATTATAATTAGAAAATAGTATATGTAACATTTATGATGAATGAATAGGTTAACATTTTATTAAATACCTAATCACCAAGACTTTCCCGCAGTCCCTTCGGTCCATCCATGCGTGGAGTAATTTCGGTGCACCTCCAATCCAACATCCTAGGTACAGAATTATCGATGCACGTGGCGTATCCACATTTATTCACCAGATCCGGTAGAATATCGTAAGCAAGGTACAGATACCCAACAATATATAGATCTCCTAAACCGTGATGTGTTATTCACATCACGCAAATTTATTGTATCAACCGCGACCCGAATACAGTTAATAAAAGACTCTCAGAGGGCTTGTCCTCACGGATACATATCCACGTGATGTAAATCCTCAACTATATAAAAATCCTCATCTAGAATGGAAGCAGAGTCCTCGCATCCATTGAGAATACCGTAAGAAAAAATATCAACCCAAGACGGTAAACGACTTCCGCATCCTTCTCTAACGACAATGCGTCTTCTAATCTTTTCACCGTGATGGACCGACGGTGCTTGTATAAATGTGTACCCACCCTTATACACATGGACTTCTCATCACTAGGAGGGAGTGTTGACCCAAACGGGAGGCCACAATACATGGCAAACTCACATTTGCCAAATCGAAATAGAGATTCAGAAAAAAAAATCTGAAATATAACTCATCTTGTGAGTCCGATTCCACCATATGCGACAATATGTAGTTTATTATTATCCCTGAAAACTTCCATTGTTTGATCGCCAACATACATTCACCAAATACCGATTTCTCGAACTTTTCTAGCATCCCAACAGCACTCAAATGCTTTTCAAGAATTTCCATCTTAGCCTGCACATTTCTATATGCCCATTCGGGATATTCGATTATAAAAGTTGATTAATAAACATGTCGTCCTAAAAAATTGGTTCAAAAATAATTAACCAGCTTTTATAATCGAATATCCCCGGATGGTCAACCCTTCGTATTTTTGAGCTAGTATTTGTTAGATTATCTTTTATTTAATGCCCCTCCTTAAGTTGCCTAATTAATTAGTTAATTATTTAGCTAATTATTCACCTAGTTCCTAATTTTTATCGGGCTAGTTTAATGGACCAAAAGTCATACTAGCTGTTGGATTTGACAGCCTAACGCCTTGTTTATTTTTCCTGTTTTATGGACTGGTTTGTGTATATATAAACGAACCAGTCCCTTTTGTAAATCAAGTTTTACTACATTGAAATAATACAAGTTATTTCTCTCTTTCTATCTTGCTTCCGCTTCTACAATATTCATATATGTGCTTAATATTTATACAAAATAATTAAAATTTTGTATAAGAAAAATAGAAGATGAGTAGGGTTGCAATTCACTTTACGGGAAATTCTAGAGCAAGAAGAGAACGGGCATATAGCAATGATGAACATGTAGGTTCCACATGCGGGGGGAAACGCCCACCGAAAGTCCCAGTCGGTGAATATGTTATTCCACATCATTCGTCATTAGATGGTGTAGAATGGGCATATAGAAATATGCAGGCTAAGATGGAAATTCTTGAAAAGCATTTCAGTGCTGTTGGCATGCTAGAAAAGTTCGAGAAATCAGTATTTGGTCGATGTATGTCGGCGATCAAACAATGGAAGTTTTCAGGGATAATAATAAACTACATATTGTCGAATATGGTGGAATCGGACCCACAAGATGAGCTATATTTCAGATTTTTTTCTCAATCTCTATTTCGATTTGGCAAACGTGAGTTTGCCATGTATCAGGGCATCCCGCTTGGGTCAACACTCCCTAGTGACGAGAAGTCCAAGTGTATAAGGGTGGGTACACATTTATACAAGCACCGCCGGTCCATCACGGTGAAAATATTAGAAGACGATTGTCGTTAGAGAAGGATGCGGAAGTCGCTTACCGCCTTGGGTTGATATTTTTTTTTACGGTATTCTCAATGAATGCTAGGACTCGGCTTCCATTCCAGATGAGGATTTTTATATAGTTGAGGATTTACATCACGTAGATATGTATCCGTGGGGACAAGCCCTTTGGGAGTCTTTTATTAATCAGATTCGGGTTGCGCTTGATACAATAAATTTGCGTGATGTGAATAACACATCACGGTTTAGATATCTATATATGGTTGGGGTATCTCAGACATAAAGATTTTGCTTACGATATCCTACCGGATCTCGTGAATAAAGGTGGATACGCCACGCGTCATCGGTGATAATTCAGAATTAGGATGTTAGAGTGAAGGTGCACCAAATTACTCCTCCACGCATGGATGGACCGGAAGGACTCATGGGGAAATCTTGGTGATAAGGTATTTAAATATATGTTAACCTATTCATTCATCATAAATGTTACATATACTATTTTCTAATTAAGATGGTGTGTTTTTTGGCAAAACTTACGATCGATTATCTTGAGCCGTGAGAGAGTGATGATATGGTTCTACTAAAAATAGGTTTGACAAAGGTAGATTACTGGTCTTGCTCCACCATGTGATCGGGATAAGCTAATTTAAGTGGAGTTGAAGAGGATCGATTTCCATAAGAGTTTGCTCGAGAAGACAATGGAGTGCCCCCGTTTGCTCGAGAAGATGTTGAAGAGGCCCCGTAGTTTAGTTGGGGAGCAATCTGAACAAAAGAATAAGAAGAGAATCACTGATCGGCATGAGTTAATTGAAGTTGAGGAGCATTATGAGAATATTAAGACAATCGATCCCGATCGGTTAGTTGAAGTCTTCAAGAAGACCACTACCATCTTGGTGGATTACTTGAGGCGATAATCCACGGAGAAAATTTGAAACCCAAAAGCAAAAAAACTTAAAGAACATTACAATGGAGCCAACGAGCCCCGCTTAGACGCTTTCTCTTCACGGCTCATTTTTAATTCCTTCTTTGAGGTTAAAAAAATCATAGAGGTCACTAATTTCTTCCATGTGTTTAAGAAGGTAAAAAAAAAACCATAGAGGACATCCTGGTGCATTGTATAAAGGAGTGACAGGATGTCCTGGGCATGTCTTGACAGTCCTAGACTTGTCTAGGACATGTCCTGGACTACCAAATAGACTCAGGACAAGTCTAGACAAGCCTGCACAAACCTAAGGACTGATGCACAAGGACATACCTGATAGACTTGGACCAAGCACACTTGTACACCCAGCCAGACCTTAAACAAGATACACTTAGATGCATAAGTCGACTGGATCTGAACATAAGTTTATAAAAAGATAAAACTTTAATACACATAAGTATAATAAAAGGCCAATAATCTAGTCTTTCACAAGTATACAATACTAACCTCAAGAGACGCAAGAAACATTTTTTGCCAAACCTTGTTTTGTAGAGCTTGACAATGATTTCGTGAGCCCGAAATCCAAAGCAGAATTGGACGATGTGGAGGTTCCTTGCTTACTAGAAATTTCCTATTACGAGACGACACCCATTTCAAAACAACAACCATTTTATGTGAAAGTGAATGAGATTCCGCAAACAATTTAAAAAGGCATGCATTTTGGCGAGAAGGTAAAAATGAGAACAAAGATACACAAGACTCCGGATGAGGATCTCCGTTAAAAATCCATCAACATATATTTGGTGGGCATAAGCCCGGTAATTTCTTCAACAAGTTTTTGTTTGTCAACGCCTAACGCTTGTAGATTCCAGGTCATTTATACGAAACACCATCCATATACTCTGCAATAAGGGCCCTTTCAATGATCGATATTAAACGAAAATTTCAATTCCATAAGTACATGGTTATAAAGTCTGCAATTATTTGAACCAAAACAGAAAAGACGTAATTGCATTAATACTTTCATTTCATATGGAATCAAAATAGTGTTCTTCACACTTCACAATGCAAAGAATGCGTAATCATTAAAGAGATAGAAGCGGCAATCTACCCGAATAACTTCTGTAATCAATACACCCACACGATTGGTAGGTATGTTGTCTTCATACCTATTCTTGCAGCCAAGATTTGAAGCAACTTTTTCCATGTTTTCGAAAAATGAAGCAATATAAAATAGTTTAAACACATGCACGCATGCACGCACGTATCCGATTTTATTCCAACAAATTCATCTAAACTACCCGCTTCATGGTTAAAGTCCGCTCTTTTTGAGCTTCTTTACACCATTCATCGATCATCGGGTTGAAGTTATATTGTGGTTCGCCCATGCAATCCAAATAACTAATGACTTTGCATTCTTCGATCCTGCAAGAAACTTAATCAATCAAAAAGCTCTTGAAATTACTCGTTCTCCTACATGGATGAGCAAAATAAGAGGATATATAACCTCCAATATTATTGTATTGATTCCATCGTGTTGAACTTTAACAACATTCCGCCATTAGTCGAGTAGCACGATGAACTTGTGTGCAACTGCATGGTAATAAAAAGCACGTTAAGACATTTTGCCACGCCACCATTGAAATTAATATGCCGGACAAAAAATGAAACAATAGCAAAAGGTTTACTCATAAAGGACAAATCAAAATACTATATACCGAAATTCGGATATTACCTGGAGGCACCCCGATATATAGCTCGCCTTCAATGTTAAGAGGAGAAATAAAAGATTCTTCTAGAATTTCCTGGAACTTCTTTCCGATGCATGTGATTAAAGAACACGGGGTTAGCAATGAGAGGAAGCTTTTTCAAAGTACATATTTCACAGACCTAATAGAAGTTGTTTGGTTCCTAATCTACCCTTCATAAAAGTAATTAACGATTACCTCGATAATTTCACCACAGAGCCCGCCAAAAGATAAGAAGTGGTACAAATTACCGAGAACCAGGCTCACCTCGTGAGGTCGATAGAGCTATTGACTTGAGACATTCATCCCAGCTGACTATCAAAGATAGGGTTTTCCTTAAGAAGTCGCATTGCTATTGCATTGTGCAGACATGATGTATGGTTAAGAACATGATGAACCTGATTAAGGAGATCGAATCAGTTCAAGAATTGTTCGTTAAAGAAAAATCAATCCAAGAAATAAGACAGCTCTTCGAATGAGTAAAATAAACATAGACAAGACACAACTGTGACCTAGGTTGCACGGGTATGGATATGTGCGTGCGGGATTTTTCAAAAATATAGGATACGGTTACGGATGGGATACGTGTACATATTAAGAGTATAGGGACTTAACAATACATAATAAAAATACAAGGATCAAATTATAAATATTAAAAATCATAAACCAAAGCAATTTTAGTTGGTTTTCTTCATTTTGGATGGTTTTTCTTTAATTTTCTCGGTGGTTTGTCTTCATTTTATGTATTTGAGTTATAGATGTGCATATTCTAATAACATATCCAACTTTAAAAAAATGGCAAACTAGCCTCGTGGGTGTATCCTAAGTATCCGGTCGGAACTGTGTCCTACACATATCGGATACGGACGCGCTTACAAAATAGAAGCATCTTCATAGATTGTGACTGTGTGTGAGAGAGAAAGAGAGAGAGAACGTTGAACCACACAAAAGGATTTTTATACATAGACGGTAGTTGATTTTGAAAAACACCACATGAAAATCTAGCTTCAATGCAGATATATGTCTCAGGAAAAACAAAAACATTCGAGAAAAATTCGGTCCAAGTTGAAAGCTAAACCTTAATTTTCTCTTTCCCGCTTGTTCCAAATTCGGGCCAAATGCTTATGTATCATCATCAAGTCTCACTTTCCTGGTAAATGGAATACACAAAAGGTTATTACTAAATCTTCAAGTTTAAGGATTAAAGAAGAATTTACAGCTTTATTCACATTCAAATGCTAAAACAAATGTAAACCAGAAATGCCTACTTTGTGTTGAAACAAAATCAATGCCTTGATTCTCAGATCATTAGTTAACTGTTTGTACTATTTAAATATGTATCACTCATCATTATTGCATTCTCAAAATCTACAGTACTTGTATGTAAATAAAAGGGCACGTAAGCTATACTGCATACTTGTTGTCCACCAGCCAGTGTAACATTCCAGCAGTAATCCCTTGGTCACAGAAAATACGAGAAATAAACTGTCCGGCTGAACTGGTCGAGGATCGTATCTTCCAAGAGTCCCAGCAGCAGTATAAATTATCACTTTTCCGTCTTTCTAGGCACAAACCTAGTATACACAACATTTTTTTCAATGTAAGATAAAGCATACGGTTTTACTTAATCATGTATAGTGCTTGCTCTGCAACAATCCCGAGTACCTGGATTCCTAATATTTTCTCTGCATTTCCTAGCTCAATTATTAGATTCTGCAGTTTTGCTTCAACATCTGAATGGACAGGACTGTCGAAAATCCACTGTGTGTCTACAGACGGTCCTTTATTCATGTTGCTGGAAATACGTACATACGGTTAACATGCCGAACCAGAGGGTTGTAAATGTAGTGTAGTCATTATAAAACCAAAACAAGGTTACCCCTTTAAAACAGATTCTGCAAATGGCCTCATGATATCTATATACGATACTCGAGTATTCATGCTCGATGAAAGTCCTGCAAAAAGTTAAACTACTGGTTTTGTATGAGCTATATAGAGCTTAACAGGGGAGAAAGGAAAGCAAAAAAGATTTACTTTGTACCTCTAAGAAGATTAATTACTCTTGTAAATATGACAATATCGCCTGGGAAAGTATCGACCTGAATGAAATATAAACATCAGCTGGTTCGTATATGGCGAAAAAAGTTCTGGGAATTTCTAAAAGTTCTAAAACGAAAAAGAAACCGCCAACGTACAGGATTAAAATGCTTCACTTCATTCTGATTCAGATTCATCTTCTCTAGTAGGAATTTAAGATTTTTGTTTCTTTGCACAGCAAGAGATTTTACGTTTTCCTGATGAAAAGATGGCAGTCAGTAATGTTTACACATCAGATCTTGAAGAAATTTAGAAAGGACATATTATACTGAACTACTACGTACAAAAGCTTCGTGGAAGGTCTTGCCATTAGCATGACTTGCTCTGGCATGTCCAACCGCAATTTGAGTCCCATTTCTGCAAAGGCGGACAGGAGTGCCACATGGTCTCCTGCACAAAAATTCCACCCATTTATTTGCTTCATAGAAAGCAATAGACATCACTAGCTAAACAAAAAGTTTCATGAAAAAAAAAAAAAACAACACTAGACATGTAGCAAAAAGTTAACATGTCCAAAAGTAGTAATTTTTTGTTTTAGCAGGTTAACATGCCCAGAAGCAGTAGGTTTTTGTTGTAGCAGGTTAACATGCCCAATAATAGTAATGGGTTTTTTCGATAGTCCGAAACAAGTCACTTAAGCCAGTTTAAAGTTTCAACTACAAAGTATACAATACTAACCTCAAGAAACATTTTTGCCAAAGCTTGTTTTGTAGAGCTTGACAATGATTTAGTGAGCCCGAAATCCAGCAGAATTGGACGATGTGGAGGTTCCTTGCTTACTAGAAAATTTCCTATTAAGAGACAGATCCATTTCAAAAACAACCACCATTTTATGTGAAAGTGTACAGGAGATTCCACAAACAATTTAAAAAAGGCATGCATTTTGGAGAGAATGTAAAAAGTCAGGATAGTATACACAGTACCTGGAAGAGGGTCTCCGTTAAAAAATCCATCAACATATATTTGGTGGGCATAAGCTCAGGTAATTTCTTCAACAAAATTTTGTTTGTCAACACCCAACGCTTCCAGAGATTCCAGGTCATTTATACGTACACCGTCCATATACTCCAAGAATAAGGACCCTTTCAGTCGACTGGTATTAAACGAAAATTTAAATTCCATTATTTGAATCAAAACAAAAAGACATAATTGCATGAATACTTTCATATGGAATCAAAATAGTGTTCCTCACACTTCACAATGCAAAGAACGCGTAATCATTATTGAGATAGAAACGGCAATCTACCTGAATAACTTCTGGAATCAATACATCCACACGATTGGTACGTATGTTGGCTTCAGACCTATTCTTGCAGCCATGATTTGAAGCAACTTTTTGCATGTTTTCTGAAAAAAAGAAACAACATAAAACAGTCTAAACACATGCACGCACGCACATGTATCTGATTTTATTCCAAGAAATTCATTTAACTACCAGCTTCATGGTTAAAGTCCAGTTCTTTTGGAGCTTCCTTACACCATTCATCGATCATCGGGTTGAAGTTATATTGTGGTTCGGCCCATGCTATCCAGTCAACTAATGACTTTGCATTCTTCAGATCCTGCAAGAAACTTACTCAATCAAAAAGCTCTTGATATTACTCGGACTTTACATGGATGAGCAAAATAAGAGGATATATAACCTCCAGTATTATTGTATTGATTACATCGTGTTGAACTTTAACAACAACATTCTGCCCATTAGTCAGAGTAGCATGATGAACTTGTGCAATCTGCATGGTAATAAAAAGCACGTTAAGACATTTTGCCACGTCACCACTGAAATTAATATGCCAGACAAAAAATGAAACAATAGCGAAAGGTTTACTCAGAAAGGGCAAATCAAAATACTATACACTGAAATTCGAGAGGCTAGTATAAGTTCAGACCGACCACCCCACCCCCCCTCCCCACTAGATTTTCATATGTGAAATTTTATGAGAACTTTTAGGTTCTAAGATGTATGTTTTGTTCTAACATATGAAGTGTATATAAAATCAGTCTCAAGTCTCAAGTCCTCATTACATGAATCAACAACCTCAACAAGAACATCAATTTTAACCTAGCTTGTGTACTGTATACTTTGAATTAAACCAATTTAGTCGCTACCTCAAGCCCATTCAGACTATTAGTTCCTAGTAATTGCCATTTGAATTTCTTAACATAATTTGTATAAATTTTGCAAATTGCTACGCAAAATCACTTTTATCAGTGCCTTATTTTATGTCCAGTCTATTTAGTCCAATGACAACTTTTATTTTAAGACGCAGTAGGAGTTTTTCAAATTCAACACAATCACCAGTCACCATGGCAGGTTCTAGCTATATATGTATTGATATATTTTAGATAATTAAGAGAACTTTGCATCGAATGATTTACCGATGCTATTGCTAGTGGTACTTTATCGAAATCTAGAAAAAGCTCTTCCACGGATTGCCCCAGTTCTTCTTCTATAGTTCCACAAACCTGAGTAAAGAACACACATTGTTATCCTGTAAATCTTGTCAACTATATACATACAAGACAATGTGATACCAACTCAATGGAAGAAAACGGGGATAGGAAAATAGGAACCATCAAAGAAACAGATACAAATGGATGCAAGTTCTGAGTGCAAAAAAAGTAGCCTAATTGTCACATTCTTTCTTTAAGGAGGAATTCATGTACTATTTGATCCAAGTGACATTCAAAATTATAATGCAACAGGCAATTTTAAACAACACGTGAGCAACTCAATTCCGACAACATTTACCTCTTCCAGAGGGCGAGGAGGAAGCGAATCCTGCAACTGCTTTAAAAGAATAATATATGCCTAAGGAAGCACATCAGCTCGGGTGGATAGATACTGGCCAAGTTTTACCCACAAGCCTTCCAATTGTACCATCAAATTAAGAACACATCTAGCATTACGTTCATGAGCTTTCTGCCATAGAGCTGCTTGTTTTGATTTCTTAGTCCATTTTTCTCTCTGTTGCAACGCCTACACATACGGAGATAAAGATGGACATAACGAAATGTAATCTCAAGCTTCATGCAAATGAAAAAAAATGGAGTTCATAAATGACAATACACATAAGAGAATCTCTACCTTATAATCCAGATATATAATGAGTGACAAAGCGAAAACTCTCATGCGCCTCCTGTATATATTTCCCCATCCCAGATTGAAGCTGATTTGAGGTAATTGTAACAATACGGTAATTCGAAAAATCTTCCCAAAAAGAAAAAAAGATAAGTCAAAGACACAATTTTTATAACTGAAAATCACAGAAAGCTTTACATAACATTGATAAAAACGAATCAAGCACAAATTCCACAATAAGAAACGGTAAGCAGAGCATCAAGTAGTTCGCATCCTGATGTTTAGACGACACTAATTAAAAGAAGAACAATAATGCAAGTGATCTTACCCATCTGAAAAGACTAATATTCACAGATGATGAACATAGTACAGAAAAATAAAAAAGAGATTAAATGTGACTAGCTGCTCTCTTTTTTATTTGATAACCTTCACTCTCCTCATCTGTTGGATCGAGAACGCGCAATAAATACTCTAGAGGGGGGGGTGAATAGAGTATCATACCTTTTTAAAAATTCTTCTAACCACTTTAAGAACAGTTATGCAGTTTAATACAAAACAGTGGTTTAACAGAGAAAATCGGAGTAAACACTTAACTTAATTCAGTTAATGAACCTAGGCAGAAGATCTAGTTTCAATTAACTATAAGAACCTAAGTTAACTTCAGTTGAATTGTTTCTAGATCAAGTTCAGTTTGTTAAGATAGAGGACTGTGATATGCAGAAACTGAAACAAATACAAATGAAGAAACATGTTGAACACTTAACCAAAATCAGAATAGCAAAACTTGCAGATTCAGATTTTAGGTTATTATCCTAGTACATGCAAGTCTAAGGTGTTCAACAATATCAAGGAATTGCAGATTCAGATTTTATCTTTGTTTAAGCCTAAGCATGCAATTCTAAGGTGTGTCAAGGATATAAACTACCTAAAGCACATATGTGTGATCTATAAAAGATCACACCCACACACAAAAGTTTTTCACTAGATGTAGCTTGAGTTTAATTACAAAACAAAAACAAAAACAAATAAAATTACAACACTTTCACTGTTAAAGTGTTACTAACCGGATAACCAAATTAGTATTAGTCTTAAGTGAACTAACACTAAGATGTCTTAAATCCTTAGTAACAACATTCAACAGATTTGTACAAAACACAACACACTCACCAAAGGATTCTTGAACCCGAATTCAGCTCCGTGAATTCGTAACTCAGCAGGACCGAACCGAACTGCTGAACCACAGCTTAGCTAAGCTGTGCCCTTGTTATTGCTTCTCAATAACAAGTGGAGAACACCTCTATGCTTCAACAAATACTCACTAACAATTTCCTTGTAGAGATACACTCTACCACACTCACTCCTCACTTTACTTTAACACTCAAGAAACAGAAAAGTATACAATACAAGTGTTGAAAGAGAAATGAGACTGAGAGATGGTAATATTGTTGACTGAGGGAGAGGGCTGTTCTGATTTTTCTGTTTGATGTAGCTAGGGTATATATAAGAGAGGCACCCCGGTTCACATTTTGGCTGTTAGCTTGCTGTCCAACTTTCATCCAACGGTCCTTTTTTTTTAAATCCAACTGTAAAGTCCAAAGGTTAAAGAGCTGTATGCATCTGCACACTTAAACACACATCAATTCTGTGGAAAGAGGACAAAAGGGTCCAGCTTTATTGAAGAGAGAAAACCAACGGTTACAAAGACTTGCAAGAGTCACATATTGCATAGGAAAGAGATAAAGGTCACACATTATTCCAAGTATCACATTATTTAAGATAAGAGTTCTCATATACCAATAATTTAACTTAGATAAAAATATTACATGAGAAATACATATAATATATATAAAAAAAAATACATCACTCATGATATATATATATATATACACACGTGATTTATATAGTCACATACACACATATATAGCACATAAAATAGGCCTGATATATATATATATATAACAATATATATGTAGTCATGTGACATACACACATGCGAGAAATGTATATATATATATATATATATATACTTATACAAACAAAATAGCAACACATATGACACTAAATATATATTTAGATTAGGACCAACAGTGTTCAAGAGAAAAGTAGGTAGAAAATGTATCAGCACACTAGGACTTGATTTTGACAAAATAAGAGAAAAAAAAAAACAATCAAACCACATATGCATTTTTTTTTTCGATTAATCATTTTAATACACATTCAAGATTCAGATAACCACACCAAGAAAAATGTATTAACACACATAAAAGCTCAGACATCTCATAAACAAAATATTATTTCTTAATACACACATATGCAAGAGAGTTCGACCTTTATATTTTTTGGATCTAAAAGTACATGGCTGAAAGACTGATTTACGCAGTACATGACACATATACTACCAGTTAATTTACAGAGCAAACATTTCGATTATCAGGATATCAGATTATCAAAATAACCGCTTTTATGATTTATTAGAGCACAAATCTGAGACATGCAAAAAGATTTGAACTTTGATTAAAACCAGTGTCGAATAGGCACGCATTTCCCAATTAAACATCATACTAAGGTAGTTAAACACTCAAATTTGACGATTTGAAGCAAGGCAAATATTTTGAGCATTTTACCGATTAAAGATTTAATCTTTAATCTCAGAAACTCAGATTATCATATAAACAGAGCATGACATGGTACGAAAATGGAATAGCAAGAATAAAACTTCCTGAATAGATTCACGGGTTGATTTTGGTGGATGATAAGTCATCATCGAACTCAGATAGAGTCTTCATTGGCCTCAGCTATCTCAGATTTCGTCAGAAAAGCAGCATCTCTACCTTTACGGACCAGCAAAGCAAGTAGGAGCACAGTGACACACCGAATAAAGCCTAAGACTTGAACTTTATGCTTGAATCCAACTGTTGCAGAGAGTAGAACCGCTTTTCAGAAAGCTTTTAAGAAACGAATGGAGCATTTGACGAGTCATGGCTATTTTGAGGGTGAAAGAAGCAACTTTCTTCGAAACCAGAGATGGTTTCACACGAAAGAAGAAAGAATCTGAGAGAAGATGGAGACTTTTCAGTAGGGAGATAATGGAATGGGAAGAGATAATGGGGAGGTGGAGTTAAACGGGAAGTTCTTTTCTAGTATCTCCACATGCACCGAAATAACCGGTGGGTTGATCAGGGCCACACAGTTTACATCTAACATCTAAATTGTTTGGTTCTAATCAACTCACCGATCACTTCACTCTGAAATCTCTCACCACACAAGAAGTTTCCGAGTTAAACGAGGGGAGAAAGTGGGGTAGGAGGAGGTTTTCCTAGAAATTTCTAGTAGTAAGACTCACCCCAATGGTTTTACTTTAAACCACACTCCAAACACATCGTTTTTCGCTTAGCTTCTGACTTTTTAACACTTTAAAATATCATTCACTCCAATAAAGACACTTAATAAACCACTCCAAAATCATTTTTTTTTCATTAAACACCAATTTATTTTCCCTCCACCTACCTTAAATTATTCCACCATAATTCAAATAAAATATTTTATATTTTGGATTACAAAATATTTTATATTTGCAACGTGAAAAAATCATTTTGCCTTTTCGTTGTTGTTGTTGTTTTTTTTTAGTAATAATTATCATCACCATAAATAAATTTTCATGAAAGAAATAGTACTCAAATGAAAGAAATTGATACATAAAAAAATAGTTGAGATAAAAAAAAATGAGCAGAGATGAGAGAGAATGAATGATTTGTGGTATTTTTTTTACTCTAAAGACAACTCCAAATCACAAGTGAGGCTTCAAGGAATTTGGAGGAAGAGTATACTTTCAAGTGAGTACTGTGATAATAAAATGAATAAAGTTTACTTTAAAAAGGCTTTAGAGTGTTGAATCCAGAGCCCATTGAAGACAGTCTAAATGCAAATGCAGAGGGATGGTGGAGGTGGGGTCTTCTAGGAGGTTTTAAAAAAACAAGGGGCGGTAAATGGTTTGTAGATAAAAGAAATAAGGTTAAACTAGTGGGGCCACCGTGCGATGCACGGTGTGCCCTCATTTTTTTTATGCACCGATTATAGTTTTTATGTCTGCAATAAATTTACTTTAACAAAAATAAAGAAGATATCAACCTACTTCAATGCTTAGAAAAGCATTTAAACCATCCTCTAGATGTGACACAATTAAAATTTCCGAAACTCGAATCAAAGAATTGAATGCTTCAAATAAAAACCCTAGTGATAAACACGTTGATGTGATAACACCGTACCAAATCATACGACTTCGTTTTACCTAACCAAAAATAAAAAATAAAAAAATAAAAGGGGAAAAGACAAAAATTTTGATATAGCGACGACCAAAACGTCGCTAAAGCCGGACGACCAAAACGTCGCAAAAAGCGTACTACCAAAGATGCAACTTTAATAGTCTACTTCTACCAATAGAAACTACATATAATAACACAATTAAAATTTCCGAAACTCGAATCAAAGAATTGAATCCTTCAAATAAAAACCTAATGATAAACACGTTGATGTGATAACACCGTTCCAAATCATACGACTTCGTTTTACCTGACAAAAAAAAAAAAAAAAAGGGAAAAGACAAAATTTTTGGTATAGCGACGACCAAAACGTCCCTAAAGACGGACGACCAAAACGTCGCAAAAAGCGTACTACCAAAGATGCAACTTTAATAGTCTACTACTAAGTATGATATGATATATTATGTAGTAGAATATTTATGGGTAGAGATTTGGACAAGAGGCTGGATAAATTAAAAGGATTCTGGGCAGGATGATAAAGGTGCGGCCAGTTGAACTAAAAAGATTTATATAATGTATGTATTGTATCTAAAACAATACCATAACATATGTGATATATTAAATCCAATTAAAATGTCATATGTCACATAATAAGATAAAGTGATGTCATGATAAAAACATTTGACACACTTATTAAATTAAGCACTAAATGTGACATACACATTGACTTAGATAAAATACATAAAGTAATTTGTGTCACATATAAAAGTTGATAGAAGTAAGAGCAAGATGGCACACTCAAAATATTGATCAAATAATTACACTATCATAAGATATTTTAGTCACATATAAAATATAGAAATTAAGCTTATAGTGACTTGATAATTTTCAAACACAGTCACTTAACATATAAAACATTGATTGAGACATAATTAATTGTAGAGTAAATATGTTGTATATCCCAAAATAAATATATTTTGAAATACATCAACACAAAATACTCAACAATTCTCTTCCTTTGATTATTTTCAAAATATTTTTCTAAAACTTTATTTTGGGGTAGGCCCCCCTACAAATGAGCTTTCATTTTAAAATAAGCTCCCCCTTAATAAAACATTTCTAACTTATCAAAATAAGTTTTAATACATATCTCTCCCCCTTAGTTTGAAAATTAATCAAGGGCTTCAAGAAAAATTGGAGAGTTAAAAAAATATACTTGTATAAGACACATAATTAGCACAAAATACTTGACAATTAGGCCTTAAAAGGGTTAAAAAGAAAAGGAGTTAGGTTGAGGCTAAGGATAAGAGATAAAGGAATGGATTTTTTGATAGGAAATTGATATCAAGAATAATACCAAAAGAGGTAAGGTTGAGGATAGGGATTGTGTTCACGGATTTATCTAATGCAAATAACAAGTAATAATATTTATAAATCCGATATACCTCAAGTGCAAGGATCGTAGTAAAGAGGTTAATACCGGGTCGATCTTACGGGGAATCGGGGTTGTGAATTCTAGTTTTTATTTCTAACCTAACTATATCACGATTACTACCACTAAACAGAAACGGAAATAAAACAGTGAATAACTAAAACGGAAGATAACAAACGTAAAGCGACGGAAGAAGATCGAGATCTAAAGCCAGGAAAATATAGTTGCGAACCAATTTAAACTAAACTAAACCTAATATGCAATAAACGACTAACTAAGCCAAAGAATTCAAATTCAAGGGGTTTTAATCAATAATTTACTTAACGAACAAGCAATTGATCCACCTATCCTACAACTATCAATTTCGATCTAGATTATCTCGTGATTTCTAACCAAGTTGTGATTCACCTAACCACGGTATGAACTCCTAATTTCTTAGACAAGTTCTCCTATCAATCTTCTATCTTTCGATCTAAAGATTAATGCTTTCAAATCAAGGTGTGAAATCTCTCAATTTCTAACCTAGAAATCTAACCTAATAACTCGTTAATTAGATTTAAGATCTATTATTTATCATGGTGATCTAAAGCTTAACATGATTTTCATCAAGATAAACAATCAACATGCAAAGATCTTTTGATATAAATTGCATAACAACATGAAAAACATGATAAAGAAACAACTTGAATTAAAATACTCACAAGATAATCAAGAACAAAAGCTGAATTGTTGATTGGATGGCTTCACAACGCTTGTTCAATGGAGGTTCAGCCTCTTAACATCCTCTTTGAAACTCGAATTGTTTAGAGTAAAAGTGCATAAAAGTATTTAAGTAAAAACTGTTTGTAAACTAAGGAAAACGCAGCTTAGCCGCCTGTGGGTTTAGGGTTCAAATATATGGTGATTTATGTGGAGAAACCGCAGACTATATATAGAAAACTAGGTCGGTTTCAAAGATGGCGGCGGCCGGACGCCCGTCCCAGGGTTCGGGCGACGCCATCCGATCTGCATAAAACTTCGAGTCGGGCCGAAGCCGATTGGGCGCCCGTCTATGCAAAATTGGACGCTCGTCCAGTGAAAATCTCTCTTCTCTGAATCCGTTTTCTCCTATGGACGCCAGTCCACTTCTTCTGGACGCCAGTCCACTGGACGGGACCTCAAACGTGCGTCCAGACTTGTAAAGCTTCATTCTACCTTCGACTTGATCTTGATTCCTTCATCTTTATCCTTTTCCATCAATCCAAATCATCATTATCTCTTCTATCATCAATATAATTCGACTATTATCTCTTTTTGATCATCATTTGAGCATCAAACATGTACCTATAACACATCAAAACATCGCAAAACGTAATATCATCCAAATAATCATCAAAACACAATTAAAACACCAAAATTAACCTATTTTGCGAATAACTCGTTAAAAACCTCATTTACTCAATACTTCCATTAAACACTCGTTTCTTATGCAAATTATACAAATATGGGGGAAAATATCATAAAATATAGCGTTATAAATCGTATAAAATCACCCTTAACAACTCCCCCACACTTAGCTTTTGCTCGTCCCGAGCAAAACAAAACGAAAGTTAAGGCTCGAGACAAAAACAGACATCTAAGACAACATAGCATAGATCCAATAAATCAGAAGTTCACCACTGTGTGTGTGTGCAAAGCCATAGAAAACTTCCACTAAATTCAAACTTGAGAAACCCGAAGCAAAACTAGCTAATACCCCCTCGTAGACTAGTAATAAATGACACTCATAAGATGTACCCTACAAACGTGACATATCCCGAAAAGGATGATCAATTATATCTAGGGCCTTTCTGAGATACTCAGAGGATAATCCCTACATCATATCTATCCGTTTCTACTGAGGATAAGATAGACGATAACTTAGTCTTTCATTCATTTCATACAACTTCTTTTATAAGTTGATTTAATTACTTCACTTTTAAACGCACATTAGAATGAGCTCTTGCCCTGTCATAGCAGAATAGGATAATCGTGATATACCCTACCTTACTCCAATCATAAGGCAGCTTCTTCTGACTGTCGTGAGCTTTTAGTCATCATAGTGGTATAGGACATACGTGGTATACCCTATCACACTCCAATCATCGACTAGCTTTCGACACACCCAATAATTCTTCATATTTTTCAACTTTTTCATTTGACAATAAGCTACGTGTTACTTATCACATTCAAACCTTAGATATTCACAGTATGACATACTTCGGATCTAAATACAAACTACCATAAATCTCAAGATACGTACGTAGCACTAAGCACATGACTTATAAGATAACAAAAATCACTAATCAGAAGGGGTATAGCTTTATAAATTAGCTCATCGTTCCCTATGGCTCGTGAAAAATAGATCTCAGGTGAAACGACTAACTTATCAAACATATGATATATAGCTTGGATGACTATAAAAATAACGAACATCGCATCGAATTTCCTACTCGGGACAAAACAAAAACAAAAATGTCGAAATTTTTTGAAAATTCTAGCTCATTTTGCATAAACTCGTAATGAATGTAAGCAAATGTATAGATATATATCAAATTCTAGCTCTCCCCCACACTTAAATATCAACATGTACTCATGTTGTGCAGAAAATAAAAAGAAATAAAGTACTTAGCTGATTGTATTTCGAAGGTGACAATTCTGAAGGTGGTCTAGATCCAGATCCAGAAATGCGTGAAGAAATCAGTAGACTGTGGACCATCCACCGGAAAACCGATATCATCTAAAAGTTCACAATCGCTATCGAAAATATCCTGCACACTTGAACAAACATGGCAACATCTCGGGGAACATAGGGGGGATATAACATGGCAAAATAAAGATGAAGAGAAGCATAAGGTGAAATTGAATCAACCGACAAGGCAGAGTTAACAATTACCCTAATTAGACTTAAACGAAACAAATAAATCAAAGAAAATAACAAAAATGAAAGTAACCAAAACAGAAACGGATATCTAGGATGCCTCCTAGTGGCGCTTTTGGTTAATGTCGTTAGCTCGACACTCTTTTAGCTCACCTGGATCAAAGCCATTTGACTTTTCTGCCCGCCACTACCTCGTCGAAACTTTGGTTAGCGGTTAATTCACAGAAACAAAGACTTAACACACATGGGGTGAAATCTTTGATAGCTTTCCAAACACGTTTAAACTTCCCTATGGTTGACTTCTTCTTCTTCTCGAGTCTTCGATGACGTTTTCACCGACGCTCCTCTCATACTCTTCCATATCCCAACTACTCGCGTAACTTCTTCGGATCGACCACTACCGTCATCCTCAGAAAACAGGTCGGGTGAAAACTCGTCAAATTCTTCGACCTCTTTAGTACCACACCCGAGGATATCGAGGAAACGAACAATCAAAGGCTTTTCCTTGGGCTCACCAATGTAGTACTTACACCTTTGACCATTTACTCGAAACGGTTGGTCACCATAACCTCGAAGTTCTAGAACGCCTCCAGGAATAATTTGGAGAATTTCAAAGGGACCGGACCATCGTGTCCTCGGCTTACCAGGGAACAGATGTAGCCTGGAATTATACAGAAGAACTTGTTCCCCTTCATGGAATTCTCTCTTCTTAATCTTGGCGTCATGGAGGAGTTTCATCTTATCTTTACTAACCCTGGTGTTGAAATATTAGCAATTCTAGCACTCTTTGTGTAACACTTGTGCACATTATTTATTCTTTGTACACATGACATATTAATTATATTATATAAATAATTAATATGTCACTTGTCATAACTTTTCTACTTTATTAGGTTCTAAGTTCTAGCCGCCCATATAGATACTCAAGTTGGCCGCCATAATTGCTATCCATAGCATAGCTAGTTTACTTTATTAAAGTTGTATCTATTTATACTCTTGTTCAATCAATGAATAAACTAAGTTGAATTTTACTCAAGTATAATTTACTTTCTCAAACTCTCTTCATGGTAGCAGAGCAAGGTTACTGAGTTCTAAAATCCGCTGCAACTCAGTGTTTTGTTTTTCCAAAATGTCTCATCAGAATCGATAGCTTCATCTTCATCATGAGACTCCCACCGCCTCTCAAGAGGTGGGGTCGCTGAATCTTCTTCTTATACAAATCATAGACTTGATGGCAACAACTACTTGTTGTGGTCAAGATCCATGAAAATGTACATCTCGGACAAGGTAAGATGGGATACTGTCCGGCTCTAAACTCCGCCTCTTGAAGATGACCCAGATTTGAAGCATGGGACACTTTGCTAATAATCAAGTCATGACCATTCTCACAATATCAATGACAAAAGAGATCAGTGAGAACTTTATGATGTATGATACTCGCAAAAGAAATGCAGGACAATGCCGTAGATCTTTACTCCAAGAAAGACAATACATCGTATGTACGAACTTGAAGCTCAAATTCAAAGCTGCAGACAAGGGGATATGTATGTAACTCAATACTTCAACCAACTATCTAAGGCATGGCAACACTTAGATATCTTTGAAACTCACCCTGGAATGATGTTAAGGATGTTTGCCTCTATAAGGACATCATAGAAAAGAAAAGAGTCTTCAAGTTCCTCACCGGATCGAACCTACTCTTGATGATGTTAGAGGAGAATTCTTGCCACAAAACCTCTCCCAAATCTCAAATCCATGTTTGCCGAGGTCAAACATGAAGAAAGCAGAGGAAAGTCATCTTCTGCTTGAACACCCTGCGATAACCCTCATCAAGGTACGCCTCTTTGAATGTCGGGAAGGCTCGAGGAGGTTACCGGGACTTACAGAAGCCTCTTTGAGAAAAAGCTCGGAAGGTTGTTCTCGTGATCACCGCAAACGTACAAATCACACCAAGGACAATTGCTAGAAGCTTCATGGCAAGCCTAATCCCTTTAAAACCTCAAAACCAACCAGGGAAAATCAAGGCAGACTTGTCGGTGATTTGCGAGAATTACACCATCTCAATGCTCGGTTCACGCCTTTAAAGCCTTTATTGCTCAAAGATCGTGAAGGTAGCTCTTCTCTCTGAAATGGCCACTCATGCTAAAACAGTATATTCCGCTCACCTCTTAGTAATGAGACTTGGATTGTTGATTCTGGGCCTCTTCCCACATGACTGTAATAAAACCTTTATTACCCACTATATGCCATGCACCCAAATTCACGTAATTAAAACTGATGATGGTTCTGTTTCTTATGCAAAAGGTGTTGGGAAGGTTAAACTTACTAATCAGATATATCTACAAGGGGTCTTATTTGTTCCAAAGTTAGATTGTAACCTTATATCTCACAAGAACTCACTAAAGATCCGAATTGGATTGCGTTGTTTTTGATAAGGATCGGTGCACATTCCAGATCTCTCTTCACAGAAGTGATTGGTCAAGCTAAACCCCGCTCAGGATCTGTTTGTGATCAACCTGCGCCAAGACAAGATCAAGACTGAATCGCCTCGACAAATGCGCACTCAAAACCTGCATAATATCATGTTATGGCATTATAGACTAGGACATCCAAGTTTTGGTTATTTAAAGTTTTTAATTCCGAATTGTTTAAAGGATGTAATCTTAATGATCTTCAATGTGATATTTGTCAATTTGCCAAACTCACCAAATCTGTGTATACTAAATTACCTCACTTCCCATCCACACCTTTCACCTTAATTCACAAAGGTGATGTATGGGGACCTCAAGAGTGAAAAGTATAACAAGGCAAGAGGTGGTTTGTAACCTTCATAGATGACCACACCAGAACCACTTGGTTATTTTTAATGAAGGATAAATCTGGAAGTTGGATCCATCTTTCAAGAGTTTTACAACATGGTCTCTACTCGCTTTGACATTAAGATTAAAATTTTGAAGACCGACAATGCTCTTGAATATTATGAGTCTAATCTCTGTAATTTCTTGATGAATAAGGGAATTGTCCATATCAAGAGTTGTGTTGAGACACCTCAAAGAAAATGGGGTTCTTTGAGAGAAATAATAGGCACTCTTTGAAAATGGCCGATCAATCATGTTCACTACAAATGTTCCAAAATATATGTGGGGTGAAGCTATATTGATCGCCACATACTTAATCAACAGGCTTCCCAGAGAGTGTTAGGTTTCAAGACTCATATCCAAACCTGCCGACCACACACTCCTCCCTCATCTTATTGCCCAATTGCCTCCAAAAATCTTTGGTTGTACTGTGTTTGTTTATATCCATGCCCAACACGAAGCAAACTTGATCCCAAAGCTCACAAGTGCATCTTCCTAGGGTATGCTAAGGACAGAAAGGTTACAAATGCTATTCACCTCTTGAAAAGAAATTTTACAACTCTATGGATGTAAAATTCTTTGAAAGGACTCCTACTACAAAGAAGTCTCTTCAAGCGAATCATCGATGGAAATCTAATTGAAATTGATCTAAATCCGTTCCTCAACAAACTCTTAACCTCAAAGAACTCTCATCGAGACTCAAGCAGATCGAACCTCAAAGACTCTTCGACCCAGAGCTCTGCTGGACCTCAAGACCTCTACTCTTGACCAGAGCTCACTTGAACTCGAGCCTCTTGAGCCTCAACACCCTCTCGACTCGAGAGGCTCACTGAACCACAACATCCTCACCGACATTGATGATGAGACCTATTGCTCTAAGGAAAGGAAAAGATCATGCACTGATCATTCTATTCATACTTATTTATCTTATGACCAGTTGTCTCCTGTATTTGCTATGTTTACACAGGACCTGGACTCTCACTCTATTCCTAAAAATATTCAGGAGGCCCTTCAAAATGATAAGTGGAAGGCTGCTGTTAAAACAGAGATGACTGCACTCCTGGATAATCATACTTGGGACCTCACATCTCTCCCCAAAGGCAAGAAGACAGTCAGCTGTAGATGGTTATTCACCATAAAATACAATGCTGATGGTACTATTGACAAGTATAAAGCCGAGATTGGTGGCTGTAGAGGTTCACTCAAACTTATGGCATTGACTATACAAAACCTTTGCACCAAGAGCAAAGCTTAACACCTGTCGAGTACTGATTTCTCTAAATTGTCCAACTTGACTGGCCTCTTTACCAATTGGATATCAAAACGCTTTCCTCAATGGTGACCTTCTCGAGGAAGTCTACATGAATGTACCTCCTGGTTTTGTCAATCCCCACACTCAAGGCAAGGTATGCAAACTCAGAAATCTCTATATGGCTCAAGCAATCCCCCAGAGCCTGGTTTGGAAAACTCACTCACTGTGGTTAAAGTCTTTGGATATCATCAATGCAACTCGATCACACTATGTTTATCAAGACAACCAACCGCAGAAGGTCTATTCTTATTGTGTATGTGGATGATATCATCCTTCATCGAGATGACTCTCTACGAGATCCAACATTTGAAGACTCTACTTGGCAAAGGTATTCCAAGTTAAAGATCCGGGCTCCCTAAAATACTTTCTTGGTATGGAAATAGCTAGAAACAGATAAAGGCATTTTAGTCTCTCAAAGGAAGTATGTACTGGATCTCTGCTGAAGAAATCGGCATGCCGGGATGCAAACTCTTGTATCCCCAAGTAGACCCCAATAATACCTCACTTGCATGGTGACATTGTTTGTCGTGGAAGGATCAATATCGAGAGACTTGTAGGAAACTCATTTATCTTTCCCATACAAGACCTGATATTGCATATGAGTCGGGCCTGGTGAGCCAATTCATGCATTGCCCTCTTGAGCAACATTGGGATGTTTGTGAAATGAATCTTGAGATACTTGAAATCCACTCGCCAAGGCTTGCACTTCATCAATTCTGGCCGAGAGATCTATCAAGGTTTACACCGATGCCGATTGGGTGAAATTTGGTTGTCATATAGACAGGAAGGTCTACCACAAAGCTCTTGTTTTATGTATGGGGCAATCTTGTCACCTGGAGGAGCAAGAAACAACCTACTCGTCTCTAAAGCGATCTTGGCCGTCGAACTCAGGCACTTGTTTTGGGCATTTGTGAAGCTCTTTGGCTCAAAAGAGTACTTCATGAACTTCAAAGACCTTACTCAAAGAACCTATCACACTCTCTTTGTGATAATAATTCAAAGATTATGCATGGCGAGAGGATCCTGCTCATCATGACAAAACCAAACATGTGGACATTGTGACAGACACTTCCCGAAGGAGAAGATTGATGCAAAGATCATTCAACTCCAGTATGTTCCTCAATGAGACTGAATCGTCGACATTCTCACCAAGGCTATTCCACCTCTTATGTTCAAGAGACTAAGTCACAAACTTGGTCAGTATAAACATATACAACCCAGCTTGAGAGGGGTGTTGAAATATTAGCAATTCTAGCACTCTTTGTGTAACACTTGTGCACATTATTTATTCTTTGTACACATGACATATTAATTATATTATATAAATAATTAATATGTCACTTGTCATAACTTTTCTACTTTATTGGGTTCTAAGTTCTAGCCGCCCATATAGATACTCAAGTTGGCCGCCATAATTGCTATCCATAGCATAGCTAGTTTACTTTATTAAAGTTGTATCTATTTATACTCTTGTTCAATCAATGAATAAACTAAGTTGAAGTTTACTCAAGTATAATTTACTTTCTCAAACTCTCTTCACCTGGCGCTTTCGTAGGCCTGGAGTCTGAATTCGTCCAACTCATGCAACTGCTGCAGTCGGTGCTTACCACAAGATTGGGAATCAAAGTTCAGAAACTTCGTAGCCCAATAAGCTCTATGCTCTAACTCGACTGGCAGATGACATGGCTTACCATAAACCATTTGATATGGAGATGTACCCATAGGAGTCTTATAGGCGGTTCTGTATGCCCATAGTACATCATCCAACTTCAAACTCCAGTCTTTCCTATGACTGTTAACCGTTTTTTCCAGGATTTTCTTGATACTCTGGTTGCTCCTTTCAACCTGACCACTAGTCATCGGATGATATGGTGTGCCAGTTTTGTGACGAACACCATACTTCTCAAGAACTTTCTCTAGGGGTCGGTTGTAGAAGTGCGTCCCTTCATCACTGATCAAGGCACGTGGACATCCAAACCTCACGAAGATGTTTTTCTTAAGAAATTTCATGACCGTCTTATGATCATTGTGAGGAGTGGCTTGAGCCTCCACCCATTTGGACACGTAATCCACGCAGACTAAGATGTATTTGTTACCACAAGATGATGGGAATGGTCCCATAAAATCGATACCCCATACATCAAAGACTTCGCATTCTAGGATGGGTTTCAAAGGCATGTCAAAACGCCTTGTAAAAGTTCCGGTTCTTTGGCATCTATCACAAGCTTTACAGAAAGCTTCTGTGTCCTTAAAGATCGTGGGCCAATAGAAACCGGATTGGAAGATCTTAGCAACGGTTTTCCAATGACCAAAGTGACCTCCAGTGGGTCCACTGTGGCACTGCTCAATAATGTCACGTTGCTCGGATTCTGGAACACATCTTCTCAGCAAACCATCTTTACAAATCTTGAAAAGGTAAGGTTCATCCCAAACGAAAGATTTCAAATCAGAGAAGAACTTTTTCTTCCCCTGATAAGACATTTCTGGATCGAGATATCGGGAATGAAGGTAATTGACAATGGAAGAATACCATGGAACATCAGGAGGACAACCGTCGATAAGCATAATATTCTCTAGAGGAAAGTAAAGATCTATATCGTCTGGATCATCCTTTTCCTCACTTAGCATTCTCGAACGCGTGATCACCACTACGCTTTCACTACCCTTTTTGTCTTTAATCTGGACATCAAACTCTTGTAGGTCGGTATCCAACGTAGTAAGCGTGGTTTGGCCTCCTTCTTAGTCATCATATATCGCAAAGCAGCGTGATCAGTCCACACGATCACTTGAGCCCCTAACAAGTAACTACGAAACTTGTCCATAGCAAAGACTACGGCCAATAATTCTTTTTCAAGTAGTAGTATAGTTAACTTGAGAAGGATTCAATGTGTGGATCGGCGTAATAGATTGGCTGGAATTTCCTTTGATTCTTTGTCCCGAAACAAAGCACCAACCGCATAGTTAGATGCGTCGCACATAAGCTCAAAAGCGAGTTCCAAATCAAAGCGATATAAGAATTGGAGCAGAGATTAAACGGTCCTTAAGCTCCTCAAACGCTTGCTTGCAGCTCTCATCAAAATTGAACTCAACGTCTTCCTTTAGTAAAGTAGACAGGGGCTTGGGTATCTTGGAGAAGTCTTGAATGAATCTTCTATAGAAACCGACATGTCCAAGAAAGCCTCTCACTTCACGCACATTCTTGGGATAACTCATCTTCTCGATAGCTTCTACTTTTGCCCTGTCAACTTCTATACCTTTGTTGGAGATTTTGTGGCCAAGAACTACTCCTTCATCAACCATGAAATGGCATTTTTCCCAATTGAGCACTAAGTTCTTTTCCACGCATCTAGATAGCACTTGGTCAAGGTTGTCGAGACAATCATCAAAAGACTCAAAGACCGAAAAATCGTCCATAAAGATTTCCATACACTTTTCTACTAGCCCGTCAAAGATAGCCAGCATACATCTTTGGAATATAGCTGGGGCATTGCAGAGTCCAAATGGCATCCGCATGTAAGCGAATGTACCATAAGGGCAGGTGAAGGTGGTCTTTTCTTGGTCAGCTGGATCAATGGGTATTTGGAAGTATCCTGAATATCCATCCAGGAAGCAGTAGAATGCGTGCCCCGCCAGACGCTCAAGCATCTGGTCGATGAATAGAAGAGGAAAATGATCTTTCATGGTAACCTCATTGAGCTTTCGATAATCGATACAGACTCTGTAACCAGTGACAAGTCTCAATGCTATTTCTTCTCCCTTCTCATTCTTCTCGATCGTAATTCCACCTTTCTTGGGAACTACCTGAGTCGGGGAAACCCATTCACTATCAGCAATGGCATAAATGATTCCCATGTCCAGAAGTTTGATAATTTCTTTTTTAACCACCTCTTGCATATGAGGGTTGAGCCTCCTCTGGGGCTGTCTAACACATTTTGCAACCTCATTTGTCTTGATCTTATGCATACAGATGTCCGGAGATATCCCTCTGATATCTCCTACTTTCCATCCAAAGGCTTTTTCATTCTTCTTCAAGACGTTGATCAATTTCATTTCCTCTAAACGAGACAGCTTGGCAGATATACTCAAAGGAAGCTTGTCACCTTCTCTTAGAAACACATACTTAAGATGTTTAGGCAACGGCTTCAACACCAAATCTGCAGGGGGGGTCTTCTAAACATGATTTGAGATCTCCACTTTTCAACTCAACATCGCTGAGTTTACTTAATGTCCCACTGCCAAAGCTTCTCCTCTCAACAACTCATCCTCGAATTCGACTTTCTAACCGCTCTGCACTCACCACACCATGATTATTCAAATTATCAACCAATCGCTCATATTCAACAAGAATACCATGACTTGCTTTTCCATGTGGTCATTAAAGTCATCGACATATCCTCAATGGAAAAGCCGGTTGGAGAACCAGAAGGTACTTGAATGGATCTTGAGACATTATAGCTTACTTCTTGATCACCAACACGGATCGTCACACGCCCGCCATCGCAGTCAATGAGGGCTCGAGCCGTAGACAGAAACGTCTTCCAAGAATCAGGGGAACATTTTCATCATTTTCAATGTCTAGGACGTACCAGTCAACGGGAAAGATAAATCTATCAATTTGAACTAGCACGTCTTTCAGGATTCCCGCTGCTTTCTTAGAGGATCTATCAGCGAATTGCATTCATGGTAGTGGGTTCTAGAAGATCGATTAAACCCAATGTGTTTGCATATCTGAGACAATGGCATGAGGCTTATAGATGCACCCAGGTCACACAAAGAGTTAGGGGAAGACCAGGCCTCCCATTAACACCGTAAGTACACGAACTTTCCAGGGTCACCTCTCTTGGTTGGTAAGTCTTCATAGTTGATCATTGAACAGTCCTCACCAATCAGCCTCTCCATGTCCGACAACTTCTTTCTCAAGAAACAACATCCTTGATAAATTTTGTATACTTAGGCATCTCAACCAAGACCTCGAGATAATGGAAGATTTACTCGAGTATTTTTCAAAAGATTCAAAGACCTTTTCATACTTCTTATCCTCACTTAAGGGGATGTTGCTCTTTCGTGGTGGAAATGGAAGCTTTTTCAGATCGTTCTCAGAAAATACTTTCTTTGGAGATGCATTGACAACTTTGTCTTCCAGATCCTTCCACCTAACAATGTTTTTCAATCTTTTTTATTAGTCGTGGATCGACCTCCGACTCACACTTAAATCTTCACTCCTCAGGGGATCAGCCACCTGATGACTTCCACTTTTTCACCTCTCGTGGGATCACCACCTGAGTATTCTCTTTCGGCCAAGGGAGTGTAGGTGCTCGGCTTCCCTCCCGCTTTATCAATGGCGTGGAAGGGCTAGTGGTTTCCACGGTGGGAAGGACCATTAACTTGAGTACCACTTCGAGGTTCATTGTACCGCCTCCTCTCTACCGTATGGAATTGAAGGCACGAGGTCAATTACATTGGCCATTGTTCAAGTCGGTTTGAGCAACTTGACCACCCTTGGATTTTTCTCGGTGAAACTAGCAACCGCCTGGGGTCGAGAAGCTAACTGCTCGACCGGTTGCCTGATTTGCCTCTCAAGGTTCTTATTTGTAGTCATCAAGCGCTTGGATACTTTTATTTTGCTCCTCCAATTTAGCTTCAAGATTGTTAGATTGGGAGGGCCTTGAGAGTTTTGGAAATTTTGAGAATAAAATGGCCGGGGCCGACTTTGAACTTGAGAATTTGAATTGGAAGGCCAATTCTGATTGAATCTCTGAGTAGGATTGGAAAATTTTGAGTTTTGGTTCTGATTAAAACCAGGATTTCTATTGAAGTTTTGATTCTGATTGAAATTGGAAATTGGATTGAAACTTGAAGATTGGTTAAACCCTTGGTTTTGGAGATTATTCTGGCCAGAGAACTGATTAGACCTTTGGTTGTTCTGGCCATAGAATGCGTAGTAGTTGAAAGATTCTCGTCCGTTCATAGACGTAATTTAGATATGTGCCCCACCTCGTCACAATTTTGACATGTGACTTGATTATACTGTCCATAATCATGAACATCATTCACTTGATAAGGTGCATGGGGATTAAATTGACACTGGTCATTCATATGGCGGTCGAAAGAAGATTTTCACGATCTGAACCTGAGGGTTCTGTGGAAAAGAAGAGGTTTGATTTATCGGATTCGAAACTTGAGATGCTGCCATCTGCTTCTGCAGCATGGCGATCAAACTTTGCATGTTTACCTCCTCTACCTTAGGAGGAGGAGGAGGTGCTTGAATTGCTTGATAAGATGGAGCATAGTTATATTTAGGAATGTCCTCGAATAATGCCCATCCCTCTTCAGGTGTTTTCTTCAGAAACGCCCCACCAGATGAACTATTGACCATGCCTTTTGTAAGCTCGGTCAATCAACTAAAGAATGTGTTGACTTGCCTTTGCAGCGGTGGCAAGCCGTGGTGGGGACACTTTCTCGTGAGAGATTTGAATCTTTTCCAAAGAATCGAAGAAGGATTCATTCTCTTCTCGGTAGAAAGTGAAAATCTCGCTCAAACACATCAATGCTTTTCGAAAGGTGGAAAGTATTGACTCAAGAACTCCTTTTGAGTTCAAATTTAAGTGGTAATTGATTCGAGAGGGAAGAGAAGTATACCACTCCTTCGCTTCTCCCTCGAGAGAAAATGGAAAAAGTTTCAGCTTTGATGGCATCCTCACTTACTCCTTGGATGCGTGTGGTGCCGCATATCTCCAAGAATGTATGCAAGTGAGTGTGTGGATTTTCCGATCGAAACCCATGAAAGATTGATGCATGCCGCATCATCCCGAATGAGGCTAGGCCTTAGCTCAAAGTACGTGCGGTGATGGCCGGAATGACAATAGCCGGGTTGATCGTGATGAACCGCCAGGCATGGCGTAGTCCGCCAACGACGCTATCATTAGCGACCATTATTACAAAATCGGTCATTTCCTTGGCTAGCGTGATCCTCAAGATCTTGCTCGGCTCGCCTTCCGAACCGCGAGCGAAAAATCCGCTGCTTGGCCGGACTACGGTTTGCTCGGGGTCGGGGTGTATAGTAACGGTCCCTTTTGACTCCGAGTTTGCATAAACCGGACCAAAAACAAGTGAAAGCAACCTAAGAATAAGAAATTAAAAGCCTAACTAAAAATTAAAGCCTAAGAAGAGAAAAAGAAATGAAAATAGTTAAGACAAGGGCACAGACGGACGTCCAGAAACCTGGACGGGCGTCTGGATGGAATTTGAACAAGACGGGCGTCTGGAGATCCAAACGCTCGTCTGAAAGGTTGAAGAAGTGGACGGACGTCCAAATTGGATGGACGCTCGTCCAACAGGTTAAAAACGGTTCAGAGTTGAAAAATTTAGAACAGACGGGCGTCCACTGGTCTAGACGCCCGTTTGGAAGCAGAAAACGAAGCAGGTATGGAGAAGAACAACAGGAAAAAGAAAAACAGAAAGACAGAAAGACAGATCGAAAGAAAGAACTAATCACAAGGGACTGTAAATAGAAGATCTTAAACCCTAAGTAAAACCCTAATTACCTGATTATAACTAACTAAAAGGATAAAAAAAAACAGGAAATAAAATTAGAACAAGAAAATAAAAACTAGACAACCGTCCGGTTCCCCGGCAACGGCGCCAAAAACTTGTTTTTGGTTCCGTTGGCGGGAATACTCACCACTATACTACCTTAGAAAAATTAATAATGAACTGGACAACCGTACCGATTCCCCGGCAACGGCGCCAAAAACTTGTTTTTGGTTCCGTTAGCGAGAATACTCACCACTATACTACCTTAGAAAATTAATAATGAATCGACAATCAGATTGATTCCCGGCAACGGCGCCAAAAACTTGTTTTTGGTTCCGTTGGCGAATACTCACCACTATACTACCTTAGAAAAATTAATAATGAACTGGACAACCGTACCGATATACCTCAAGTGCAAGGATCGTAGTAAAGAGGTTAATACCGGGTCGATCTTACGGGGAATCGGGGTTGTGAATTCTAGTTTTTATTTCTAACCTAACTATGTCATGATTACTACTACTAAACAGAAACGGAAATAAAACAGTGAATAACTAAAACGGAAGATAACAAACGTAAACTGGACAGAAGATCGAGATCTAAAGCCAGGAAAATATAGTTGCGAACCAATTTAAACTAAACTAAACCTAATATGCAATAAACGACTAACTAAGCCAAAGAATTCAAATTCAAGGGGTTTTAATCAATAATTTACGAACGAACAAGCAATTGATCCACCTATCCTACAACTATCAATTTCGATCTAGATTATCTCGTGATTTCTAACCAAGTTGTGATTCACCTAACCACGGTATGAACTCTTAATTTCTTAGACAAGTTCTCCTATCAATCTTCTATCTTTCGATCTAAAGATTAATGCTTTCAAATCAAGGTGTGAAATCTCTCAATTTCTAACCTAGAAATCTAACCTAATAACTCTCGTTAATTAGATTTAAGATCTATTCTTTATCATGGTGATCTAAAGCTTAACATGATTTTCATCAAGATAAACAATCAACATGCAAAGATCTTTCGATATAAATTGCATAACAACATGAAAAACATGATAAAGAAACAACTTGAATTAAAATACTCACAAGATAATCAAGAACAAAACTGAATTGTTGATTGGATGGCTTCACAACGCTTGTTCAATGGAGGTCTAGCCTCTTAACATCCTCTTTGAAACTCGAATTGTTTAGAGTAAAAGTGCATAAAAGTATTTAAGTAAAAACTGTTTGTAAACTAAGGAAAACGCAGCTTAGCCGCCTCAGGGTTTAGGGTTCGAATATATGGTGATTTATGTGGAAAACCGCACTATATATATAGAAAACTAGGTCGGTTTCAAATGGCGGCGGCGGGCGGACGCCAAGGAGTTTCTCGACGCCATCCGATCTGCATAAAACTTCGAGTCGGGCCGAGCTGGATTGGACGCCCGTCCTATGCAAAATTGGACGCTCGTCCAGTGAAAATCTCTCTTCTCTGAATCCGTTTTCTCATATGGACGCCAGTCCACTGGACGGGACCTCAAACGTGTGTCTAGACTTGTAAAGCTTCATTCTACCTTCGACTTGATCTTGATTCCTTCATCTTTATCCTTTTCCATCAATCCAAATCATCATTATCTCTTCTATCATCAATATAATTCGACTATTATCTCTTTTTGATCATCATTTGAGCATCAAACATGTACCTATAACACATCAAAACATCGCAAAACGTAATATCATCCAAATAATCATAAAATCACAATTAAAACACCAAAATTAACCTATTTTGCGAATAACTCGTTAAAAACCTCATTTACTCAATACTTCCGTTAAACACTCGTTTCTTATGCAAATTATACAAATACGGGGGAAAATATCATAAAATATAGCGTTATAAATCGTATAAAATCACCCTTAACAGATTGATGCCAAGGACTTTGTAGCTACCAAAAATGTTGCCATTAAATCCTGCAGAACAAGAAATACGAGACTATGGTACCCTTTTTATACTTTGGGTCCTTGAACATTAGTCAACATGGATTTAGGAACCCAAATTTGCTTAACTTTGGATCCTTGTGTACTAACAAGAGAAAACTTTGGTACCCAAACTTTCCTAACTTTAGGTCTATGAACAAAAGTACTAGAACCATGGGTTCTAAAATGATGTCCATAAGATCTAAAAGGAGGACTTTGTGTGGAAATGCTTTGAAAATATGAAGGGGTAAGCATCTTTGAAAATGAGATGCATGATGATGATGATATGGTGTGTGATGTGAGGGCTACAAATAGTGATATTTGGTAGCTTGTGGTGTATAAGAATGCTGGAAATGTGTATGAGAAGGTGTATGATACCTAGGAGCATAATGTCTATATGAATGCACATTCCTTGAAGCATGAGAACTAGATGAATGATATGTCTTAGGAGCATATTGTCTAAAAGATGATGAATGACTCTTATTTGCATGATATCTAGGGGCTGCATTTTCAGTTTGATGAAAGTTGTGTCTAGGAGAGAAGTTCCTAGAGCCCCTTCTATCATACTGAAAAGCATGGTGATTCCTAGAAGTATGATTTCTAGGTGAATGACGTGGTGTGTGTGAATCAGCCTCAGGCTGTGATGCAGTGATCAAAGGTGTGTGAAATGGTGAAGATGGTGATGCTTGTGCAACAAAAACAGATTTTGATTTGAAGAAAATAGAGGGCTGAATTTCAGGGACTGGTTCTTTGCCCTTTCCATCTTTATTAAAAGATTTAGGACTTGGAACAGTTTGATATTCAGAATCCTTAAGAGATGAGGGAGAAGTGTTCAGCTCATTAGAGCTATTTTCATATTCTTGAATGGTCTTTTTGAACACATCTCTCTAATCTTAAGGCTTCAATATCAGTCTCTAACTCAGTAACCTTTTGTTTTAATCGAGCTTCTTGGGTTGAAAATTTGAGTTCAAGCTCGCAAGATGAATTGATTAAGGAACAAATTAAATCATCTTTATCACTTAGTTCCTTTTTAAGATGCATAACTTCACATTTTAACTTAAAATTTTCACTAGTTAAAGTAGAAAATGTGGAGTTAGCTTCTATTACCTCGATTCGAATTTGTTTGAGGCAAGATCAGCAGTTCAAAGCAGTTGTTTCGAATCGGGAATGCTTTACAATGATTCAAATCGAGTAGAACATTTAGAATCAAAGAACATGACTGATTTGTTTGTGATTCAGATTATTTTCAGCAAAGATCACAGCATTCAAAGAAGACATTCAAGAATACATTCAACAGAATGTATGTTTTGCTTGAAATTCTCGTTTTGATGAAGATTCGAAACAACATTTGATGCAGTTGTATATCCGATAGAGAGAAAGATGCAAAGAGAGACTTCTTTCTCGGTATAATGAACGCTTGAAACTTCGAACAACTTGTAAAAAGCTCGCTCATCGTGATCATCGCCACTATCTTTCTTGATCGAAGATCGATTCGGACTCATAACTTGAGTGCCGGATTCAAAGATTGGGGTTTCGTGTTCGGACATTCTAGAACACACTTTTGAAGAATGATTAAAAGTCTCGAGATTAGGCTGCTTATGAGACGGCAAAGTCATCTCATGAACATATGCTAATTCCATAAGTTCCTCTATATGAAAATCGCTCGGATCCTTTTCTTCTTTAATGAATGAGACAAAGGAAGCCCATTTAGGACTTAGACTTCTTAAAAACTTTACAAGAATTTGTTTTTCAGAAAAGTGTTTTCCAAGGGATTTCAAGGAGTTAACAGTTAAAGTAAATCTAGAAAACATGTCATTAACTGACTCATTAGGACTCATTTGGAATGATTCGTATGAATGCATGAGTTCATTTATTCTTTGAGACGGGTCTGATTTATCATGTATCATTCGCAATGTGTCCCATACTTCCTTTGCGCTTGTACATGAATAAACAAACCGTCTTTCGTAAGACCAAGAGAGTTAACAAGGATGGCCATAGCTCTAGAATTTCGATAAGCTATAAGCTCATTTTGTTCCAAAGCTTTTCCATTTTTGTCAACCTCAAATCCAGCTGAATTAGAAATGCAAAGACCGTCCCCTACAATAAACCATAAATGCAGGTCTAAGCTTTCTAAAAAAGTCTTCATTTTATTCTTCCAAACAACGCATACCTTGATCCGTCGAAGAAAGGTGGTCTTTGACCAAACACTTCTTCTTTTGCAGGATCATAGGTATACAATGTAGAAGCCATAAAAGAAGATTTAAGAAAGGAAAATGTTGCTTAGGGTGAATGTAGTGTACAATGCACAATGCAGGTTACAAATGCTGAATGAGTCCAAATAAATCAAATGACACTGAATTTCAGAAAGACTTGGACTGTGGTGTAAGATGTGAAGAGGTGAAGAAGTGAATGCAACAGCTTGTGAGTTACAGCAATAAGCTGTTAAGAAATTTCAGAACTCAAGGTTATAAAACGTTGCAGATTGTACGAATTTGGGCTTTGGCCCAACGCTGAACTGAAACTATACACGTAGGCGTATCGATTTAAGTAGTTGTTGGAAATAAAATTTATGTTTTGATGATGATTCATCACTTATTTATTAATTATTCTTTAACCCCATTGATGAAGTGTCATAACTAGCTGTTATAGTGCAAGCAAAAAGAAGTCTAGATATCAATGTATAAGTTTCATTAGAGTCTGATAATTGTATAAGTTAAATCAGACAAGCACTGTAATAGTTCTAGATTAGAACTGAGAAATGAAGAAACTGAGACTTACTCTAACTGAGATTCTACAAGAAACTGACTCAGAGCACACCTACGTAAAACTGAAGAAGGTAAGTTCGCTGAGAGTTACAGACTCGGTTGGCTTATCTAGAAGATTGAAGAACTGAGGGTCACAGACTCAGTTATTGAAGAATGAAGAACTGAGGGTTCAAACTCAGTTATGAAGATTACAAGTCGAGACTGTAAAGTTGGACTTCAGGCAAGATTGTGGTGACCTGAACTGACTTTATGGATCTTGTATGAAGACCTAAGAATCATAAGGACAATGAATTCTTAGTTGATAATGAATCATGGTGTACTCTGATTAAGTCAATAATGATCAGATGAAAACCGAGTACTCGATATCCAAGAAGAGTAAAATTTCAGTTAATGCTCCAAGTCAGTTAGAAAACTGACAAGTGAAAACTCGGGATAAAACTGATAAGGAAACTCAGTTTTATAAGTCAGTCATCCAACAACTGAAAGTACAGTGGAACGTTGAAAAGGAAACAATTTCATTGGATGAGTTACTGACACAGCAGAACGGTCAGAAAAATTATAACCGTTACAAGCAGGACAAATGTTGAATGAACCCCTATAAATAGACTACCTCTACAACAGAGAGAGGGGTGTGCAGGCATAAGATAAAAAGCAAGCAAATTGAAAAGAATCTATCTAGTCAAAAAGATCAAGTTAAAAAGGGGAAAAGCCAAATTCAAAAGAATACCTGCTAAGCACTTAATTGCAAGATCAAGAAATTTCTTCAATTTACTCAAGATCATTCAAGCAAATTCAAGATCTAACACTTGAAGAAATACAGAGCCGTGCTTAAATTATACATCCAGAAGAAAAGCTCAAATCACAATTGAATCATAGTTATTGATTCAAAGTCTCAACTTTGATTCCATCAAAGGCATAGGCTCGTGAAACATCAAGAAGGTGTGAAGGGCAGCTTGAGTGCAATCGGGAAGACCTGTTTTGTGATGAGTGGTGAAGAGGCAATCCTACCTCCAAGGACTGATTGGTTCAAACAATTGAAGAACAAAGAATCCTACCTGCTCTACAAGTTGTTTAGATAGTGAAGCTAGGGATTAGTCAAGGACTATCGCTTTTGGAACTTTTTGTAATTGGGCCATCTCAAAGAAGTTCTAGTGGAATTTTCCTTCGCATCACAAGGGAAGAGGGACCGGCAGGATTACACCACCTGAACCTCTATAATTCTTGTCTATTTACTTTATGCATTCATTTATTTCTTAATAGATACACTTACTTGGTTTTCATACTTAAGGCTATTACATTATCCGCTGCCAGTTAACAAGACTGAATATAAGTCAGTTTTGACTTACAATCGCTTAAGCTAATCAACTCCGCGACAAGTTAAGGATCTGGAACATAATCGAATTGAAGTCGGTTTGAGTTTCGAGAAACTCGCCTCTGGGCTTTTTACAACTTAAGATAAGTTTTTGGTGACAAGTTTATTCACCCCCCCTCTAAACTTGTGTTAGCCTTTCCAAGAGACCAACAATTGGTATCGGAGCAAATCTTCCTTTTTGGAGGAGATCCAAGATACATTTCAAACTAATTGTTGAAAACCCTTTCAGTATCTATCTTAAAAGTATTTTTAAATGGATACATCCAAAATCGAAATTGGCTAAACAATCCCCAGATCGACTATTTGCAAAATGTTGTCTATGACTTTCGTGATCAAGTACTTGAAAGATTCAAAGACTACAAGCTCACACACAAATCGAACCTCACTTCGGCTATGATGAAGACATTGATTTAAATGAAGACAAAGATGAATCAAGAGGATTCCCATCCTTAAGTGATCTTTCGAGGAAGCGAGAAAGAGAATTACTACGGGTAGTCGATTCTATAGAAGAAATGGTAACCAAAGATCCATCCAACGCAAAAGTCACGAGATAATGATCTACCTACAAGCCATGGAGGAGAAAGTGATGAAGAAATCATACTGCTAGAGCTACACTTGCAAATGCTATTGATAAAGGAAAACAGACTTTAATCGGTGATGATTCCTCAACGTAAGACTTATCTATCAAACATCGGGAGGTAAGTACATCTACATCCAAATCTCACACTCGTCCCAAACAATCAAAGGAATGACGATTTCAATAAATCCTTGGACATACTCATAAAGGAGTTAGAGACAACTCAAGAAAATTATGAGAATGTCAAAAGGAGAAAAATTATTGAAAACTAAGATTTCGAGATTGAATGTCAAATCAATCTAATCATGACTAATAATGGAACCAAGGTAATTCGACCAACCGATGAACCAACAAAAGTTATGAACAACAATAAGTCATCGCTTGATCCGATTCCCAAAGTTCAATTCAAACCAGGGAAACCATTTGGAGATAGATCTCGTTTAGGATTTGACAATCAAGACAATTCTAAGTTTAGACCGAGGATCGGTTGCAATAAAATTTGTGATCGCCAATACCAAAAACTCGTAAAATCGACAAAATTATTAGAACTGATAGATACTTAGCACACCAATCACACAAGTCGATAAGACCGAAAAATCACTTGGCAAAATTAATCAAGTCAATGATTTTACTGAGAAAAACTCGGAAGGTCAGAATGTAAAAACCGATTCAAAATCGAGAAGAAAAATCTTCAAGTCATATCCACTCAAGAATGAAGATCATAATAGACTTCGAGGAAAGGAAGATTATTTCCCACCGATGAAGATTGGAATAGACCATCACCTCGCCACAAACAGAACAAACCTAAAATCATTATGACAAAACAAGAAAAGTTTGTGGCCTGACTTCACTCACCAACATGTCAAGAGAGGTATAAAATTAAAAATAATATTGCGCCATCAAGAACTAATCGCTTAGGACCCAAAAGATATGGGTACCAAAGAATTCTCACTGCTTTGCAGAGAAAACACCACCAAATGAGAATCGAAATATAATTCACAAAACGAGTTGTTTTCACAACCGAGTTTTTGAATTCAAAGATAAGACAAAACTAAGAATATACAAATGTTGATACGCCGTACCTTCTTTACTCACTTTTATCCAAATACGGTTATCAAGAAAAGACGTGGTCCTTTTCAATCCGAACCGCTCATATATCCACTCACCCACCTTTTCGCAATCTCAAAATATTTATGACAAGACGCTTTAAGTCCCACTCAATTCTTAACTACCCCCACTCCTAATTATAAATACCTGCAATTTTCTTTTACAAAATCTTTACGCATAATTTCTAATCTTCTCTCTGAATTTCAAAATTTCAAATTTTCAATCTTATCCAAAAAATGACTTTCACTCGTGTTGAACCCGAATGATCGCTTCTCTTGATCAATATACCGCAAAGTATGTTGACCAAACTCTAGTCAATTCAATCATAACAAAAATCCGGAAAATCAAAGGATTGGAAGTCGTCTTCAACATCAATCTAAAAGTGTTTGCTTAGAAAGCATTGGAGACTTCTATCAATTCGGAGAACAATTGTAGAAGGAAGAGACACACAAACCTTTGTCACCACCATCGATAATAAAGAAATCAAAGTGACCAAAGATTTAATTGCAAAATCTTTGGATTTGACAAATCGAAGAACAAAGCAATGCAATTAAGCTATCTAAAGAACAAAAGGAGAATTTATGGAGAGATATAGCAATTGAAGCAGGATCTCATTGCCTCACAGACTCGAAGCACGAGTCCGCTCAAGCCGAGTTTAATTTTCTTTCAAAAATGTCGGCTAATTGTGTAATTGGAAACGCTGAAACTTCAAAGAATCTTTCGAGAGCAAAACTAGATTTACTTTATATAATTTGGTTTGGAGAAGATTTCAATTGGGCAAGGTATCTATTTGATCAATTGACAAAGACAATCAATTGATGTACCCAAAAAGAAAACCGATATGAAGAAAGGATCGATTCTACCACAAGAAAACTCTTGCGTTAGTAGTCCAAAGGATACTTGATCATTTTGGAGTTGAAAAGAGAAAAGAAACACCAGTTGCTGATGGGAGAATTGTTGTCAAAGAAGAGAAAGCCGGAAAAAGGAAAGTTTGAAAAAACTTCGATCGAACCCAAGAAGAAGAAAAGCAGAAATCGAATAAACTCAAGAATCGAGAAGAAGTACTAGCACAGGTTGAAGATTTAAAGAAAAGAAGAAAACAAATGGAAGAAATCAAAAGGTTTAATTGATCCAGCTTATTGAGGAACCTATAGAAATGTTATCAATTCAAGAAGTTTGGCGATGTTGTGCCTGAAGGACAAACGGAAGTGATCTCACCGAATCTATCCTGGCCCGAAACCGAGATCCCATAAACTCAAGAAGCGATTATGCATCCACAGAAATGGAAACAACAAAAGAAAACGAAGTTGTCAACAAGGAACAAATCACTGAAACTAACTTACGAAAGAAGCTATAACTCAAAGGAACAGGACCAGAGAATCGTGCACGATGATGAAGAATCGAGGCGAAGGATGATGTTGAAATAATGTCTAAACCCAATCGGGTTGGACCGGATCCACCGGGTCGGATCATTTGTACTATTTCTTTATGTTTATGCATATATAAAATGGCTTATTCTCATTTGTCATATATATGTTCTTTTAAAGAACCAATTATGAATTGTTATATGATAACGCCCTTAGTATTAAATCGTGATAGAGAAACCATGATAGGTGATTATGGTTGATGAGATCTCTAATCACTTTAATAAGTTTGATACTTAAATGTCTCTAGGTCGATTTACTATCAAACAGGCATTGATAGTATAAACAGACTAGCACGTATTAGATGTCTTCTCTCTTTGGGACAGGGATAGATCTCGCTCTATCGAAGTGTAGAGACACTTGACCGCATGCGTGGACGTGTATTAGTGAATGCGTGACGTTAGGGATCGACCCACTTACACGTATAAGTGTCACACTATGTGGCGGTTGTGTAATTATCCTTAAGACCGAGTCTTCATGGCATCACGGTGTGGATTGTCATGCTTTGACACTATTGAGGTTTCCCCTAGCCATGGGGCGATCATGCGGTAGTGATTGGGTGTGATATTGAAGCATGCGGAGTATACATGATTGGTCGTCCGGGAATCGCGTATCCTATGATTGGGATCGAATATCCGAAATGGCCTTCTTATAAGGAATGTCTAGCTCTCGTGAATCTTTGCAAAGTGGGAGTAAACGTGTTACTTCGAGAGAGCTTGATATCCAGATTATAAGATACGGTCGTTGATGTTTTGACACTCGACTAACGACCGTATGGATATTATTACAGCGATAGGATTGTAAGTTACACGGTAACTGTTTCACATGAAAGGTAGTAGTCATTGCATTTAACTCTTCCGATGATTGGGGGTCACGGTGTGTTGCTAGACGCTATCCCGTGATCGTTAGGTATGAAGGGCATTTTCGTAATTTGCACTTTGTGTCTACGGCCAACATATTCGGAAGCCTATCGGGTCACACACATATGAACATCTAGTCGGATTAAAATGTGGTTATAGTAGATAACCAAATAAGGAAAGTTTATCTCGAGACTATAAAGGTTATAGTGGTAAATTAATATTGTGGTATTTATTTATTATGAATAAATAAAATACAAGATATTAATTATATTAATTAAAGAATATTCCGGAAGCCAATTTATGGCTAAAGGGGGCGCAACTTATTAGTGTATAAGATACACTTGGATTGTGCAATTTAATTAATGGTATTACCATATATTAATATTAGATATTAATATTTATATATATATTAGCTAACATGCGTGTGATGTACATATATATAAGATATACATGTTCACATATGTAATGGCTATATATTTATATATAGATTTATTTGTGTAATATATATGTGATATATACACATGTGTAAATTGATTTATGGTAATAAAATAAAGATAGTTAATATTAGATATTGACAATATCTTGGGAATATTCAATATAAGATATTGACAATATCCTAGATTTATTTGATATAAGATATTATAATAAATGAGATAAATCAATCAAATATATTTTCCTTATTTTATTGGAAAAGGGTTTTCCCCTCCTACAAGCCTCTTGGGCGCCCCTCTCTAGTATAAATAAGAGGGCTTGCCAAACTCTTTAGTACACCATTCTTCCAAGAGCAATTGTTCTTGTGAAAAATTGCAAGAACTCATAGTTCTTGTGTAAGAAAGAGGGGGCTTCCTATAGTGAGTTTGTGAGGGAGGAAAAAGTCCGGTCTAGCAACCGGGGTTTTCCGATAGCAATCCATGGTGGGATTCCGGCGGGCTGTTCGTGTGGACTAGCGGTAGAGGCCGAACACTGGGCGGCTCCATGTCGAACTACTTTCCCAGACGGTCAAAGCGTCGATCTTTTAGATCAACCAAGGTAACCGCCTGTTTTAGTTTATTCGTTTATTGCTTAAACGGTCGATCTTGGGGGAAAAGGAAATCAATTTTTGAATTCGCTGCGTGCTCGCGTTGATTTCCTAACAAAGGTATCGAGAGAGCTTCGAGCTTAAGCAATAAGCGTTTTTTTTTTGGCGAGTTAATTTTATCGCTTAAATCACGTAATTAAAAGATGATATATTTTGATTCGTGAAATGATACACTTAAAAGAAATTATTTTGTTATGTGTATTTTATGTTTCAATGTAGTTCATAGTTGTGATTAGTCGATAGATGCAAGATTCAAATCACGATACGTTAAGTCGAGGTTGAGTGATGGATTCTCGGTGAACCCACTCTTCGTTAATTCGATGTGCTCGACTTTTTCGTCCCGTGATATTTATTGTGCATAGATATCTCGTTGTTTAGTCGTGTCATGGTTTAGAAACTAATCGACATCCCTTTTGATTACGAATCAAAAGGAAAGAAACAAAAGAGAGATTTAATTTTAATTTAATTTTAGAATAGTTCTAATTAATTAAAATTAAATCGTTTAAAATTAATCGTTAATTTTATTTCGATTAAATCATTTAATTAATTAAATGTTAATTAGCTAATTGATTGGATAAAATTATTTAATAGATTAAATGTTAATTGATTAATTAAGACGCAAGTAGTTAAATTTTAATTTTATCTTTTTCATAAGATTTAATTGTATGGATTAGATAGTGTAGATATAATATGATTATATGGACCCCGATTGATCGCTGACTTGACCGATAGGATAGATGTGAATGATTTAATTTTTCTGTTGGTTTAAAAATTGTCCTAGGCCGTTATGAAGAAACGTGACCTAGTTTATTTTCTCGCATTTATCCCATTCCGTTGACTCCTCCGTAAAGCGGCGGGTGTATTTATTTTATTAGATAGAATTAAATGTAACAAGAATGGAGCGGAAGATGGAGACCAAAGAAAGAAGAATAAAGATCCCATCGAGAGAATGGCGCGATTAAAGATCCTATTGGCGGTTGCAGTAGCCTACCCTAGATTGTGACCAGCGGTTTCGCTCAGGTTGTATTCAAACCGCACTCTAGGAAAAGTCCATGATCATACCGGTTACTTTACGCATTTATTTATTTTGTGCTTGTATTTATTTTATATGATACGATAGATGCATGACTAGGCACGATCTGTATGAATGTGTAGGATGTATGTCTATAGAGATAGATATATTTGATGAGACCGCAATTAAAAATTAATTTAGTGAATTAATTTACATAAATACTTCCACAACAAAAATCAAGTCGAAATATTGTCTCCCAATATTATAACGACGGTGAAGAGCCTGTGTTCGGATCCAACTGATCGACCACCGCCGGGAGTTGACCTACCTCGGGTATATCGTCGTTATTGAGATATGATCGTATGAGATCTCGTGAATATTGGGTTATGACTTGACTAGAGTCTTTCGGTGATTGGCCACCGTCAGGGCCGTCTGACTTTAGAGACAAGGGGTTGACTAACACATAGTGATGTGTATCGCCAAAGAGTTGACTAGTCAACCACTGAGAATCACATAGAGATGTGAATGGTAAAGAGTTACCTACCTATCGAAATTATCTTGGTTGATCGACCACCGCCGGGAATCGAGGTAACTAGATGGGATCTCAGCCACTAAAGAATTTTGAAAAATTCTTGAAAGTCAATTGGAAGTAGTTGACTAGTGGGAGCAAAATCATAAACCAAAAGACCATTTTTGATTTTGCGTGCATAAACAACAACACTCTTTTATTTTCATATTAATGTTGTAGTTTTAGCAAACTTTATATTTATGTTTTTCTCGATTAGTAAAACCAAATTATGATCATTACCTTTTGAAAACGCTCTCAAGTATGGTTAAGTAATTTTAATCCTTTTAAAATAAGCAATGACACGAGCAATCCCGTTATAGTAGTTAGAGACAAGGAGACTACATAATTGATGCAAGACTCGAGACTTTAATTATTAAAGGAAAGCGAAGCTCATGATATTGGATACGATCCAAGATGATCATTCAAATTATACGATGACAAATAATTCAAACGCTGAGTGAGAATGACCATGTCTAAATTTGGAAAGGTTGTTTTCAAAATTAAAAGATTTAAGTATCGACTTAATTCTATCATTGCTTAAAGGTTAATTGAATAGTTAATGTTTTGAATGCAATTCAAAAGGTTAAATAAACTATTTAATGAATTTAGATTTTCTTTATGAAAGGAAATTGAAGACATGGTTCTTGTGATCTTTCTTAAGTCTTATGAAGACTACAATAAGAAACTTTTACAAGTACTTAAAGGATTAAAAGGAAAGTTAGTATGTGTGCTTAAATAGAGAACTTATCGAAGTTTCTATTATAGGCAAGAGAGTTGAGATAAATCTTTCCAAATTAAAAGTCAACCCTAAGATATATTATACCTACGAGTGTGATTAAATTAGAAGGATTGGATGACAAATATGGAAGGTGAAACAAACGTTGTGACACTTACCATATTCTCGGATCTAGTAAATCGAAAAGGAACCAAATAAATGTTATTATGTTCCGGTTCTTATGAAGAACATACTTTCAGCTATTTGTTAGGATTTGGTAGACATACTCAATTGTAAAGAATAAATGTTATTCCGATAAAGTTGGAGGGTCACCGAATCTAACATACTAGATTGATGTCACTATATAGTTGATATATGTGATGAGATCTCAACTAAATATTTGTATGGTCATGTTATTCTTGATTTGTGGTTGTTCTGGCATAGTCTCTCCGAAGGGAAGCGTGTAATTGCCGCCATTCGATGTCTTTCAATGAACCATATGATCATGAATCATGTGGGTTATACGCACTTTATCCAAAGAGGACTAAAGTACCCTTTTAAGAAAAGGTTATGAAACCTAGAAGTTTGACTAGAGCCTAAACATACCGATGTTTGTTGGCTCATGATAGTTAATATCACAAATAAATGTTTATTAATCTCTATGACTATTTTTAGAAATAGTTGAACGTCTTATTGAAGTACGACAATTGGAAAGCCCGAAAAGTTCGAGCTAGTTCGAATATGAGATTGATGAGCTATTTAGGAATTAATCTCCAATTGGATTGAAGTGATTAATACCTGAAGGGTGTTTCAGAAGTCGTCTGAAAATGAATAAGATTCTCCCTTGAAGGATACCATCTTTGAGATACGCAATTAGATTGTGTTCCCAAAATGGAAACAACGCTTTATATGATAAAGGTGTGACGTAATCCATGCGAAGTATCCCTTACCAGTTTCGGGATAGTGCCTTTATACTTAACCGAGTTCCAAAGAAAAAATGTTGAATAAATTCCATATTGGAAATAGAAGATGATAATGTCGAATCTATCTTAAGATGATTTGAAGTTACCATAGGCAAAGTCAGAAAGGCTTGGAGCCTAGTACGACATATGAGACTTTGTGGAATATCTTAGCAAGTATGCTAGATATTATTTACTTGTCCGCGGAGCAAAATGTTTGTCTCCAAACATGTTGTCTTCTAGAGGAAGTGTTTTTTCCAAAAGAAACAGTGGGAGTGAATCAGATCTCAAAAGAGTTTGGGAATCACAAAGATATATTCAACCAATGGAACATGAGCAGACGCCACATAACGATGAGGCGTAGAACATTGCTCAGTGCACACAAAAGTTCTGTAAGTCTGTGGATAACCTCAAGCCTAAAAGGGCTACTGGTATTTTCATCTTGAAGAATGAATGCCTCACGACTTGTGAAAGAATGTTTGAAAGGCAAGATTGAGAGATATGGCCGTGGAGCCATAATATCCGAATTAGATTCCATCGCTGACAACCAGGTTGCGAACCTAGTCTGCCTTACCTAAAGGGAGTGTCCCTGAAAGGTCGACATGGATAGTAATATGATTACCATCAAAGCATAGTGATGGCTGGGGTGCGGGTGTAAACCTTGTAATTACCTTTATCTTGCCAAATGAGCCTGGCTTCTAATCGGGATGATGCTTGTTATAACTTCGTATCATGACTATATGATAGTGTTGAAGACGTTGGGCAGAAAGCTCGATGTTCATAGACAATAACATGACACGTAAGCCCATGAGATCCATTTATGGACTCAAACAAGTTTCTCTAGACGGTTTCTTTGTTAGATAATCAAAGGAGTTTGATTTAGTCAAAAGAAGGATATGCCCATGTGAAAGATGGATAGTGGGAGTGTGTTATGATTTTTGAGCAAGGTATTAGATATCTATCTCGAGAATTATCACCCCATGTCACAATCAATTAATGTTTGGTAGTTCAGTGGTCTTTACGAAAGCACTTGGATTAGCGGTTCTTATTTTAGAAATAAGAATCTATAGCGATAGATTTAGTCATTGTTAGATTATAGTTTACCTATATAGATGTGATGCTAAAAGAAGTTTAGCATAGATCGCGAGATCTATCTATGTTAGACATTGGTCCTAAAGATAAGGTGAAAGATGATGATACTTATGGAAGGTTTCTTCGCTACTACGATAGGAACCATCTTATAGGAGATGCCGATGTTCATAGTCCATGAATAGTCATGAGAAAGTATGAAAGTAAATCTGTAAATGTCGAGAATATCCTTAAACAAGTTAAGGAAAGTTTCCTAGTTTATTGAAACTTGAATTAAATAAACGTAGATATACGCACGTATATCCCGAGTCTTATGAAGGCTAGTGGGAGCTATGTCTGGTTTGCAAATCACTTTGATCAAGTGATACAGTGAGTGGAAATGTTCTAGCCTATGGGTCACCAGTAAGTTCTACAAGTAGGCCAAAACACAGTGAGTGCCTTAGAGGCTAGCCGAGCAAAGATACATGGATCTGTAAGGTTCATTCCTCAACCTTGTATGGTTCTTCCACCTTTCTATATAGTTGATATAGTAAGTGGATTCATTGCTTGAAGCAAGGACCAGGTCTCGCCGAGAGATTCGTGTGTGTGTTGAGGCGGTTCCTTTGACTTGGTCATTTGGAACGTGATATGAAGATAGTCTCGAGTCCCCACGGATAGCGATCCGCTTATGGCTGTGGTCAAGGTTGCGTAGTATTGCATAAGATTCTTGTGTTTCAACTTGGTCTTGTGTGTACGAGTGATTGGTTTTAGGCCAAGTGGAGATTGTTGAAATAGTGTCCTAAACCCAATCGGTTGGACCGATCCGACCGGTCGGATCATTTGTACTATTTCTTTATGTTTATGCATATATAAAATGGCTTATTCTCATTTGTCATATATATGTTCTTTTAAAGAACCAATTATGAATTGTTATATGATAACGCCCTTAGTATTAAATCGTGATAGAGAAACCATGATAGGTGATTATGGTTGATGAGATCTCTAATCACTTTAATAAGTTTGATACTTAAATGTCTCTAGGTCGACGTACTATCAAACAGGGCATTGATAGTATAAACAGTATTCAGCACGTATTAGATGTCTTCTGCTCTTGGGACGTGGATAGATCTCGCTTCATCGAAGTGTAGACACTTGACCGTGACGTGGACGTGTATTAGTGAATGCGCGACGTTAGATCGACCCACTTACACGGATAAGTGTCACACTATGTGGCGGTTGTGTAATTATCCTTAAGACCGAGTCTTCATGGCATCACGGTGTGGATTGTCATGCTTTGACACTATTGAGGTTTC